>JANKOD010000191.1:3685131-3704022 GCA_026284645.1 Erythroxylum acuminatum
ATTAATTTATTATACGTGACTTATATTTAAAAATAATTTATTTATATTTTTATTTATATAGAAATATATACAAACAATTAAAGAATAAATTTTTATATATTTTCTATTTTCATTAATAAAAATTTTAATTATTTTTTATTTTATTATTAATTATATAAAAATATTATTATTAGGGTAAGGAGAAATAATATAAAATTATTATTAATTATATACAATTTTTGCAAACCGTAATAAACGAGTCTGGAGAAAAAGGGGTTAGGATTAGAAGAAATTATTGGAATTAAAAAAGATTACTGAGGATATATTAGGTAGTATGTATTTATTAGTTTACGTTTTTATCCTAAACCCTTCAAATCAGAAGTTTCTTATTTTCACTGTTTATGATGCAATAGAACGTAACATAAAACTCTTCGCTTTTATTTCATTTCATCCCATTTCATTATGAAACCCTCAACCAAACGATGAAAGTGTGTTACGTTTCATCGCATTCAATTACTATTAGCAGTTACATGAACGGCCACAACGTTAAGGAAGTTATCAAGTGAAAGGTTATCTTCTAACGAACACACCTTTCATTTTTAAGATAACGAATATATTAGTATAAAAAGAGATTTTGGGCTCTCTTTTTACTCTATGCAACTTTGCTAAATATTAAAGAAAAAAAAAGTTTTCTTTCATCTTTCCTCCCGTGAATCACACCATCAAGGGTTTGAGTTTGGGTCGTGGATTAATCGGTGACTCTAGTAGCCGACCGTAATTCGAAGACTAGCAAACAGCAAATCGATCCGGCAATTCCGCATTAAGGTCAGTCCTAATATGAATCTACAGCTGGGATGGGTGATCAAAAGGCGTTAGCTTTAGGTCCTGAAGGGGCATTGATGGAAGAATTCTGGGAAAAATATAAGGAGATAAGCCCTGTATACACTTACAGCAAGTACAGGTGCTCTTTTTACAGCCCATAGTCGAATTGATTAAGAACCCTGTATCAGCAGTCCTTCTCCTTGTTATCTTTGGGGGCGGTTTGTACATAGTTACTCAGGTGCTGTATGCCATGGTTGGTGTATCTGAGTTTAGTTATGATTATGGATATTAGGATGGAAATCTTGAGCGCTCAAAACTTCCAATGTCTAGCATTCAGTATCAACATTCCACTGTTGTTACTAGAATTGAATAAGCTGTGAATGCCAAACATTTCTCGCAGAAAACTTCTTGATCATAGGGATTGAGTTCGTTTTACTTCCTGTATTTGATATTATATCCATCGGGAAAGGAAATTACTGTGGCTTAAGAAAGCGTTAGTTCTTTCAGTTTGTTTATTATGATAAAGAAAAGCTAAGACTATCTTCTTTGTCAAGACCCTCTGGAGCATTTGATAACTAAAAGATACAATTTGAGCTAGATTAGCAGAGAACTTTGGTAAGCTAGATTTCTGCATATTCTGAGTTTGGGAATGGTGAATTAGTTAGCTTAGCGCATTATGCATCATAGACTAGCACATGTGCTTTATACTAGAGTATATTCCCTTGTGACTATCTTTACCAACATCACATTAACTTTTGAGCCAATATCCTCGGTCATTGTATGGCATAAACTGTTAGATTTCTTTAGTTCATAGAGTCAAGCCAACCCAGCTACAAGCATAATCTATAACTTTTGACTTCCTGCAACAAGTTTTGAAGCTCTGGATTAATAGTAATTGGGTTTAAAGCAGCTATAAGTTGCCTCAGCAACAAGTTACAGATGTGACTGATAACTGGTAGGGAAAACTGTTGGCATACTGGAAGGAGAGAATTTCTCCAGGGCCAAGAGCCTCGCCATCATTGACAAGGCAGTCATCATAATCAACTCGTCGAAACACGGTTGGATTGATCAACCGGGCTGAGCTAAACCATCCACAGCTAACGTGAATGTTAGACATGCTACAACCAGAGACACATACATTCAGTATTTGAACATTGAATGATGGGATTCCATTAGGAAGTGGTGATGCTGAGCCTTGATATATTGCTATATCATCCCTTGAGCAAGTAGTGCCGATGCGGTTTGCATCTCCATAATCTGTTTGCAGGGCACAGAGTTACAGCTCATCAGTGTCAAAATCAGAGAATGAGACCCAAGAATTTTGTAGTTTCAGTCCCCTTGCATGATGGTGGCAATTAGAAGATCAATGAAGATTTGTGCGACAATGAATGTCCCCAATGGCAAATTCAGTGATCAGTATGTACCCAATGGCAAGTTCAGTGATAAGTGAACATGAGCAACAAAACGTGTATAGTCTTTTCTGGTCGAAATGAGTTGCTTATTGATGCTTAAAAGAAGAGAGGTTTTAGTTTACCTGTAGACTGCAGGAGCTTCCTAGCGGAGAGAGTGTTGTTTTCTTTGGAAAACGTTAGTCTTTTAATGGCGACCTCCTGGCTAACAACTACTGTTTCTCCATGAAATAACTCCAACACTGCATTTGTTACTGTAACTTAATTATTTCATTTTCCAAATACAAAAGCCAAAAACTTTAACCTTAAAACCATAGCCAAAATGAAGAAACTTCAATTAAACATAAGAAAAAGGATAGCTAGATAGTTTGCCTGCATGCATGGTCATCTGGGAAATGAACTCTTTTTTCTTTTTTGCTGTTTTTTGTAACAAAGCCTGCACAACCAACAATTCCCATCTCCGAACTTACTATTCTTTGTGATCTAATCCTGAATTGATGTCATTGAACTTGGAAAATTTAACTAATCAGAGCAACTTTTAAAATCCAGGGATCAAGGGCCTTAAACTGGAACCAACACTATCTGCTACAGACAACACTTGGCAATGTCCTACTCATCTGTATCATGTAGACATGCATGGATCGAGTTTATCAGATGAAGTGTAAACTCGTCTGAATTATATGATAATGTGGAATTTGACAGACTTCTCATTGCCAAGAGCTGTTCGTTCCATCATCTTCCATTTTTTCTCTAATAACTTTCATTTCACAAGTAAACTTCATGAAAATAAGAACAAGCAGAAGGACAGATGATACCTAGAAGAACTGTTAGTAGAGATCCGAAAATGGTAACTAAAAGAAGCATCATTCCAGGTGTTCGGTCATCAAGACATCTCCAACCTCTAACCATCATCGACCCCCGTAGTATATATGCCTTGTAATGAACCAGAAAGAAACGTCAGACTAAGTAAGCACTTGAAAGAGATACAGACATGCACACATTTACCTTAAATGAACAAACTTAAAGAACATAAAGTGTGATACCACGAGAGTGTACTGCTCCTACAACCTTGAAGAGAGACGAGTGTGAGATTAGATCTACTTCAACAACGAGTGGGAAAAAAACAAAAATCTGCGGTCAGTGTCCTGTGAAGTGTACTCAACACAGTCACACGCGCACATAAATATAGGTGGAGATCGAGGTGGGGTTTGGCTCCTAAATGAGCGAGGGAAGTGCATTAATAACACGAGAGTCCATAGGCTAGAATCGGATGGTGATTAGTGATTACTATTAGACTAGTTTCTACGTAGCTGCCACAAACTTTTTCGAACTAAGTTCCTATCTACTTGATATGCACGCTTGTGTTTTCTAAACGGGAAAAGTTTCAACTATTAGTATAATCATAATATTACTTTTCAAGAATGGTATATCTTTGTCTGCCCTAGTTAAGAACAGATATTGCATATGTGATACGACTGAAAGAGCAAGCAGAAACACCAACACCAGTCGAAACACTACCTGACTCAAAGCAGTTGGCATTTATTAAAACTGTTTAAAGAGAGTAGTAATGAAACGCTTTCTTCCCTAGAAACATTTAGACTTTGTTTCAGGCAATAGCTACATAATTATGGCAGCTAATTTAAGACTCAAAAGAGTCAAATCCTGACAGAAAAGCTTAGTATCTGGAAAAGAGAAAAAGGAGGAGGTCAAGTTCCGATTATAAATAATGACCAGACCCTTTTGTGTTTGTTTATTATACAGAAACTAAGGGCCGCCATTAAAGCATCAGGAACCTGCTTTTCAAACCGGCGTAATTTACTGTCTTTGCCTGGTCCTCTCTCTCTCTCTCTCTCTCTCTCTGTGTGTCTGTCACTCATCTCCACACGCACCACTTAATCTCCTCCTTCCTCACCCCATAATATTAAATCGTCTGCTACATTCAAGAATGTAGATATAGCAGTAGTTACTCATGCAGGGTTGCCTGCAACTTCCTCCTCGTTAACTTCAACGAAGATAAATTAAAAAAAGGAAAGAAAACCAAATGCTTTTTCTTCAAATATCTTCACAGGGATCGTGTTTGAATATTCCCATATCATTGGTCACTTCGCTTTGCATGCAGCTCTGCGTGTATTCATTGTTTCATTTAGTTGCATGTTCATATGACCTGATTGTCCCTTTCTTACAGGACACTAACAAATCACAGAGATGGAGATTTTCACGTTTCTTGTGAAAGATAATGGCTGTAATTAGTAATGAGAGTTGAAGAGTTAATAAGGTCCATTGAAGTGTTTCGATTTACATTAAGAATAATTATAACTTTTAACATTCTTCATGCACTTTTTTTAACCATTCTTATTCTTTTGTTTTCGATGTTATTCTTGATGTCCAAAATAACAAAGAACCAATTTAGTTTCATACCAATCTATTGAATGCGAGCCTTGAAGAGACGGGTAAAGTTATTCTTTTGTGACTGAAAGATCACGGGGCTTTTATAACTCGATACCTTTTTATGCAAAAGATAAAAAGAATAATACTTCTTTTGCAAAAAGACGCAAGTTTGTGGTGGAAAAAGTTGCTAGAAAGGTAACATGTTAAGGAAGAAAAGGGTTTAGATACCCTTTTCTAGCCATCAATGTATCTTGAATTCAGGAATTTAGCCTTCAACCTATGTTTAAGTGTTAGATTTAGCCTTTCATCTATTGAAATTTAGCCACTGATTATGTTCCCAAGTTGTCTTCTTTTTGTTAGTACAATTTTAAACCTCAACTTTATTTTACTTTTTAATTGTGTGCCCTCTCCATATCTGTAGTAGATAATAGATATGTATCTCATGCCCTTATCTATGCTTTGAAGAACTTTAGATTAGGAGATTCCTTAATTTGAAAGGTTTTAAGAGAAACCATATTTCATGATGATCTTGTGTGTATTGGATATTCAATCCAAGGCCTGGAATTGAATTGAGAAGTTTATGCGTTTTTGTATGATACTGTGACTGCGATTTGATGTTTTATTAGTTAATTGTACGATGTACAAATTTAACTAAGAATCTGAAAGTAAATTGATAGGAACTGGGGAGACAGAAGAATTCTGTACTCAGCTTTTTTATAAATTAAAAAAAAATGAAATTTTAATATAAAAACAAAATTGATTCCCACCAGCCAAACTGCGGGTTGAAGCAGGAGCTGACATATGAAGGAATGGCTATTCTTACAAAGGGCCTAGAAAAAGAAGATATCAAATACATAGTTAACAATGTGTATCAGCCATTGTTATTCCATTCTCTCTGTTAACAATGTTTATCAGCCATTGTTATTCCATTCATCCACAGAGAGATCATCAATATGATGCTTGAAGTTTGAAGACTCTTAATTAAGCTGCTTTAAATCCGACGAGAAAAAGCATTCCAAGCATATCGTGATCGTGAACACTCCCTCTTAACTGGTTTTCTTCCAATCAATGGCGGCCTTCATAAATTATAATCTTCATTTCACCTCAGACAGACGACCGGATCGTAATTGCAGGCGCGCATACAAGTCTTTCAACAGAACACAAACATGTTCTTTCAGAAGTGATCAGCCTTCTGGCAGAAGTGCTACAAGTCTTTCAACAGAACACAAACATGTTCTTTTCAGAAGTGATCATCCTTCTGGCAGAAGTGCTTCCAACAGTTCTCTCCAGCTAAGACAGCCAAGATAGGAATTACAGCGCATCCACGTAAACAACACATGCCCAGGACGGGGTAAAATATTACAAATATCTGGTACATTCCTAGGGAGCTAACCAAACAATCTGATCATTGCAAACTAAATCAACAGAAGAGTTTTAAGCTATTACCCGAAGCTGATCAAATCGAGAAAAAAGAACTGTGCATTCAGTGTCATGTGCCCCATCAAGCATGTTAAGCACCTGCAACAAAGAAAGAGAAGTGTACAGTAAAATTAAGAAGAATCCATCACTAGGTCAGAAGACCAATGATAGTGAATGTAACTTATTATAGGAAGAATGCTCACCTCGGGATAGAACTCCTTCCTTTCAGGGAGAGAATAGATGATCAAATTTCGAATACCACGAATCTTTTCACAAAGAGTTGACAAACAAACGTGTTACAACTTCAGTCACAAATAAGGTAAATGTTCAGACTTAAAAAGACACCACGCAGAAAAATTACAAGCATTCTAGATCTATGGCAGGAATAACAGCAGTTCCAAAGTACCTTATATCGGTGGTAAAAATGAGCTCTCTCAGTGTAAAGCATGATTTTCCTTTTTCCTTCAAAAAACCAAACTCGTGAACGGGATATATCACTTGGTTTGGTGTATCTGAAAAGAAAGAGAGTGGTAATTCAAATTTCCAAAAGAGTGAATATAACATTCGAAGACAAGCATACCCTAAAATAGAAAAAAACAAGGGAGAACAATACATGGAAACTAAATGATGATTAAAAGGTAGAAAGATGGTTTCCTACTCTGAAAGAAGGCAGAAGGATGCATTCTGTGACTTCAAGAAGTTGCGAACTCTCACATATTCAAAGTAAGAACTAATGAATAGCATAGTTCCCCCCTGAAACAAAATGTTAAATCATGGCATACAAACACATTAGGATTAATTTAATGGTTTCCAACACTGAGCATGTACCTGGCTAGCATCCTTTATCTTTGGAAACACCTGTACCCATAAAAGAGAAAATATCTTGTCATGAACCACATAATGGTCTGAATTTTCTCCCCAATCCTTACATTTTCCTAATATTAAACCCCCAAAGAAAATTATATGAAGAGATTCCAATATGTGAAGGACAGGATGTTTAAATAGCCAGTTAAAAAGGAAGCTGAACAAGTCTGGCTTTTGAAAAGGTTAAGAAAGCTGAAATCTTCTTTTTATGGCCTTAACCAAAATGAGGAAAGTGTGATAACATTTTTCTGTCGAACTGTAAACTTTGTAACAACCTTCTTAGTAAAATATTCAAGTCGAGCATCATCAGCGTCCATCACCGAGCTTGCATCAAGTCGCTCATAAATCTGTGGCATGTCAATACTCGCAAAAGATTAACACTTACATACTTAAAATTACTGGCTTCAGGCATTGGTCATATTACTAGCCAAAGTAAGAAATCAGGCAACTGAAACCAAAATATTGTAGAACATCTCTTAATGAACTGAGAAGCTACAGGGTAATGCTCTATAAAAGATGTGTTTGATCATTGGAACTGTATGCATATAGCAAGACATGATACACACGGATGCACCCATGATGCAAGGCATGGATTGGTGATCTTTTTTCTGATACATCTATCTTGTCCAATTATTGAAATCCAGAAAGTAATTATATCTGTAAACATTTTCCTGGCTAAAAAGGTGCCTCATACTTCAATCTCACTAATGTTATCGTCCAATGCCCAGGTTTAGAATTAAGAGAGAGGATACATGTAGCCAATGCCAAGGTTTAGAATTATAAACTAGTTTCAGTTTAGTTTCCCACAATGAATTTGGGTTTGACAATCAATGCCCCTAGGAAATTATTTGTCAAAAAGTCTAAAAAGTGAATGAATAACCAATGTCATACTGTAGATCAAACAAGTAAACTGAACATACCTGTCGCACTTGAAGTAAGACTTTGGGAAGCATGCCTTTATACTCACACGTCAACTTTACCTATTAATATCATCAAAAAAATTGTTTTAGCTAACCCTTTGACTTTGTTAGACATTTGAACCAAGTAATGAGGATGTTGTTTATTCATTAGAATATGGATGAAATATTGTGCATATTCATTCAACATGCACAAAACCATGGCTTAAGCCATATGCAATCAGCACAAGAAGAGCCAGATCCATTCTGATTCACATATTTATAGTTCGAAGATCTGATAAAAAATAGTTCGACTGGTGTCACAAGAATAACACTTTAGGCATACTCTTGAGAAATGAAGTGTGCAATGGTGAAAATTTTCAGAACACCACAAAAGAGTTGACTGGAGTAAGCTACCAAGGGTATGTATGGTTTTCACTTGATGCAACTAAAAACACTGCTGAATCAGATATATAAGGTATACCTGATTATACGAAAGATAATAGTGAACATGAATTCTAACCCATCCACGAGTTGGACTCAATTTTAGCCCAAGTAATATGTGAAACACAGGGAGAGAGAAACATGATTTAAGAGCAGAAGTGAATGCATTAAAAGACAACAATCTTTGTAAGCTAAGCCAGTTCTATGACATTGGCAGGAATTACAGCTATTATATAGTCCCTCATCGCCCTTAAATAACAACTTCTAGCTCTATCTCCTATGGTCCAGATGTATGCACCTTGAAGATTTAGCAAATGGAGTAGACAAAAAACGTACCTTTCCTTGGTAGTTAACACATTGGCGATTGAACAAAGCATTAATGTCTGAAACAAAAAGAAACTTGATTATAATTGGTCTCAATGCGGATACTAGGAAAAGTAACAGTTGCCCTGGCCAAGTAACTTTTTAATAACGCAAACATGCAAGTAGCAAGAAATAGAAATAAATGCAGCATTCTCAGAAAGGCAAGAGAAACATAGATGTTGTGAAGTACATGCACAAAAATGGAGGTGTAAAACCAAGGAAAAACTTAATCTCTATAATTTGTCAATTGCTCTGAACTAATGCCATAGTCTTACATGTAAGACTTCTGGAAAATGCCTTGGGACTTCCTATACCTTATGTCTAGATCCAATGGCTGAAAGAGAAAAGGAAGAGGATAGAATTACCTGGATTAACATAATAACCCAGAAGTATAGTTTGCCGATAAAATTTCGCATGCCCTTCCAAATACCTAAACAAGAAAAGCATGCATCACTGAATTAATAGTTTAAAGAAGCTACAGAGAAAAATATGACAACTATAACTTCTGTAAAGGATTCTGTACAACGATGAACCTTAAAATCTAAAGCATCACATTGATAATCATGATATCGATCAGGATAAATAGTAAACATACCACTTCCTAATGCGCATGATGTCAGTCCCGTGCTGCTTAGAAGGTATGCGGTTCAATTTCTCAAGAACAGAAGTTAGAAAGGCCCAATTCTAGATAGGTGCACATTGTGTGAGAATAACAGGATATAACAACATATTTCGAAATCAAGATGAATATAACAACCAAATCACCAGATTCACGATTTACCTGCATTGCTATGATATCTGCATGATCAATGATTAGAACCTGCTCATCCAATGAAAAGTACTCAATCTATTAGTTATAAATTAACAGAAACAGAAAAATAAAAAACTGACACACATCAAAAGGAATACTCCTCAGGCAAACTAGTGCAAAGAAACTACCTCTATAGAAGAAAGATAGTCAACATCAATTTCCTTATTGATCTCAGCTTTGGCAATTTTCTGACAAAAAATAAAGTTCTGTTAAATGCAGTAGAAAGTTGCACAGTTTTTATTATTTTATGTGTCTCAAGCTGGAAAATTACATTAAAAAAAACAAAACGCTTAAGCATGAATCCGAATCTCGAAACAACAAAATCTGTGCGGCTTTCTACTATTCCAATAGCATGCAAGCAGCAATTAAATCATAAATTTAAGTTAGAATTAACTTCTAGCAAATTGCAGATGAAAAGCACTACAGATTTCAAATATTATCTACAGTTTAATTCCAATTTCATAAAGTTTATTACAGAAAGCATGAATGCCACCAACACAGATGAGAAGTTCCAGGCATTAGTTACATCTTCAGGAAAGATCAAGCCAAATCACCCTTGTGAAGAAATAATGTCCACAAGATATGAAATATCTACAACCCAACAGATGCCAAGAGAATCATGTGGAACTAAATACATTACGCTACACAAATTTTCATGGTAAGGGTAGCAGCTTACGTCATGCAATTTGAGAGGTGAAGCAATAATGATGTCTGAGGAATAAAAATCACTATATAACTTTATGCTCTTCCTGAAATAAAAATCAAAAGAGGAAAAAAAAAGACATTATTAAAGAAAACGAACCAAATATGATAAGAATCCATAGGACCTTTCTCAAAATGTGTGTATGTGTGTGTGTGTCTATAAATATACTCTTAGATGAAAATCAACTTTATGGTTCGTCACAAGATGCCACCCTTCAATAAAAGTGTGATTTACCTTGTAAACTTGATTCCCAACATAAAGTTGTCATCAGTATTTTTCCCAACAAAAAGAGATTGATAATCAGCTGGCTTTGAAGACTTGTTTCCCATATTTTCTTCATCATCTTGAACTCCAAACTCATCAACAAAACGGTCAATGTGATCCACATTAACCTGAATAATAAATACAAGCTTAGCATATGATCAATAGATCAAAATAGAAATTTCGAACAAATCAGCATTAATAACATTTGAACAAAAAAACACCTGATTAATAAGCTGGGCCAAGAATGAAGTACAGTGTAGAGATTCGAATCTCATCACGAGCAAATAAAATAGAAAAATGTTTCGGTGACAATCAGAACATGAAGATGAATGATGATAAGTTCCACCGTGTACCCCACACCTTGAACCCTAGAAACAACCCTGATCCCTCTATTTATGGCCCGCCAAATTTTAGGATGGAGAATCTAGACTCCTAAGCAAGATAAACATAGAGAACCAGTGCTTGTTCAATGAATCAGAAGACTGTAAATCCTATACACATCCATCAAATCAATGCAAATTTAGCACAATAGATTTCAAATAGAATTTTTAGAAATTCCTTGAACAGGGACAAGATATAGTTATACTTAATATAAGTTATTGCCTGAATTGCACTCAAAGATACACTTGCAAATATGGAAGCAAAGAAGTATACCTTGTAAGCTTGAGGAGTCAATTCTATGAGCCGCTTAACAATTCGAAGTGCAATGTGTCTCATTGGTAATAGGATAAGCACCTGAGAACATAAATTTCTACCAAGTAAACAGGGAGATACCATGACTTGAGAAAGCATAGCGGTACAAAACAAAATCAGAGGTTGAAATTCAAAGCATTAACTTCTAAAGGAACATAATCTCAAAGACAACCAGGTAAATGCATATAGTTTCTAATCCTTTTAAACAAAGAAGTGAAAATCTGGCAATGGAAACACATTCAGTTTAATCTCACAATAAGGAAACTTCAGAAACTCATTAATTTAACAAAGTAGGGATAAGTCCTCAACAAATAAACACGGTCACAAAAATCTAGCCAGCTCAGTTACCATAAGAGTTTAGTTTAGATTTGGACCACATGAAAACAGAAAGCAGCAAGTGAAGAGAAGATGATCGTAAATATATGAAATGACTCTTCAACAGGAGTTTCTTTGGACAAATTCAGTGCTATGATCAAGTGTACTCAGCAGTAGTAAGCAGATACATAGAAACAAGAGACTACCTTTGGACGTGTAAAGCCATGATCAAGGAAATTATCATCAGCAATAAATTCATCTTTGGAACTCTCCTTATGCTTGACCACTTTGGAATCATTCTTTTTTACAAGATCTCTAGTTCTGAAAATGTGATTCAGCTGCATGATATTTTGTATTTGTTCAGTATAAGATGCCACAATTATAAGACAAGAACTATCTAAGGAACAAGAGCAATGACACGCACTGAATGCATTAGGTAAGCATCCATGAAACTCGAGTCTTCTTCCAAGCCTTTGTGATAAAACGGCTTCTTGTTAGAGTGCAGTATATCTCTATAACTGCTGCCTATTAAAACAGGATTCCATATTATCAACAAAATAAAAATTGAAAGAAACCTAATTAACATACATATGTTATAAAGTCTCCAATTGTGATGCAAAGATGAAAGGAAAAGGGCAAATGCTTCAGAATTAGTTAAAGGATTTCAGGAAGCGAACAGAGATGATGTCGCAACCACATTAGCAAAATATCAAATTTTGAGGCCACCCTCATACGAATCAAGCAAGTTTTGCTGCCAATACCAGGCAAGGAACTTGTTGCTCCCCCACCAGCATCACATAAATATTTTCTTCTTTGTCACCAATGCGAAATAAGAGATGTTCTCAATCAAATATTCTTCTATTAACACAGCATCCATATGGACAAGTAAAGAATTTAAACACAAAAAAATAACTTCATCTCTGCCTTTCAAGTCATTAGAGTGACAACTTTTAGGCATATGTTGTCAAATCATTGGTCTAAAGCAAATTCCTTTAAGTGTAGTGTACAGGTTTCTTCAGTCAGATTCTAAAGAAGACAATATTATGTACTGTCTTTCTAACAAATGAATGAACAGAACTGAATAACAGTATGTGTATATGGATATGAGGCTTACAAAGAGAGAAGAAGTATCTCTGCTTAGATGAATGAAAATTTTTTCCTCCTGCCATCTTGTAAATATCTAACCAGTGATTGTATAAACTTTGCTTGAGACCATAACCAGGATCCATGTGAGATTTCTGCATAAGTAATAACATTTTTATTCAGTTATAAACTCAAAAGTAAAAAGTGCAGCTTAAATAGAACCAGTTCCGACATGGTGGTAGAATGAGACGTTTAATCAGCTTCCAACCTAGGGTAAGGCCCTAAGTTACACCATATGCATCTTCCATTTTAATGTAAGAGCTTTCCAGGATTAACCTGAAAATAATAAATATTTTTGACCCACTTACAGGATACAGTTTGGAGATACCACCCTGCCCCCCTGCAAGATCCCGGACCAGATAATCTCTTAATTGATGAGAAGAAAATACTAAAACCTTAATTTTGTTTTTTGGTATCAATTAAAGTGTTTGATGAACATTGACAGCGTTTGAAAAGGAAACAAGAGGCTATGACACAAAAGTAAAGCTTTGTCTCCAAGTAGAACATGTTACAAATTTGTGCAGAATCTTGCTTTGCCCCATTCCAAATTCTGAATCACTACCACCACTCTTCAAGAGCCAATTACAAATAAAACAGGAAAACCATCGTTACTGAATAGGTAAGTGAAAAAAAAAAAAGAAAGCACCTCTAGGAAGCAATCTCCACTCCCTGTCCATTTGCAATTAGGCATATCAAAAGCAGGTATTTCCCAGCTATATTTCTGTTTTTTGTTTGACAAATTATTTGCTTCTTCTTCTGATAACTTGTAATCCAAGTGGATATGGAAAGGACTGCACATAGAGCACTACAGTAAAATATGAGAACTTATGGAAGACAAGAACATAAGTTATCAAAGATGAGTTTCAATCAGAAATTAAAAATACATCACATGTAATATAAGAAGAATAAATTCAATGCCAAGCAGGCAATTTTCAACATCGGACAGTCAATGCAATTGACAAACCAGAAAGGAACTTGTTACAAGCTTTCATGTTTTAGTGTGAGCAACATATTCCAATCCAAATTGACAACTAGGGATCCTGGCAATGTTTACTTCATGTTGAATTGATCAACTCACAACCAAAGTCTATAACAATGAGTAAATTTTGTCTCTTTTTACCATCTTAACATGCTTTCACAACCATCTTAATCTCCATAAATTTGTCTCTTTTACCATCTTAATATATTTTCCACCTTCTGAATCTCCATAAGCATGAGGTTTCTAGGATGTTTAGCACTTTCCCTTTTCCATTTTCACTCGTATGTAAACTCTTTCTTAAGAGTTAAGATACATCTGAATCTTGCATTGATGATATCTATCTGAAAGTAAGAATTGGAAGACAATGGGTAATAAACCACAAAAACAATAAAACCAATATACAGCACCTTCTCGATATTCCTGTATCCAAAGCAGCTTGCGTATCAACTGCCTTATTGCACTCTTGATCTATGTCAGATGCCTCTGTATCATTTTCCGATTCAGAATTCTCATCAACAATGTTTTTATTGTCAGGCCCTTTCATGTTGCTTTCTATATCATCACTTCTAAGGGAATCATTATCAGTTCCTGCAAGCAGAAAAGAAGTTGCAAAATACAGCAAAAGATTACAGCTAAAAATGTTATGTGGAACTTTATCATGTAATAATTCATCATTGTTTTCTCAAAAGTCTACCAACCGAGTCTTCCTTTCATTTTTTTCAAACCCTGAATCCAAAAGTAACCGTTCTCCAATCATAGATACAGCAGGTGAACACAATCATTTAATTCATTCACAGGACATTCCTTCACCTAGATGAACTAAAAAATATGGGTTTGTTGCTCAATTAATTTGCAGTTAAATAATGGGAAAATACAGATATGCAACCCCCTTTCCCAATTCTATAATTTCAAAAAGATACAGTATCAAAACTCTTCTGCATATCTGTTTGGGAGTGTTAATCCCATTCAGGGAAAGATCATTAAAGATCAAACTTTTTGGACTGACAACACAAAGATTAGGGAAAGAATGGAAGTTAAATGATTGTTTTCAAAGAAGGGAATGTCTTACAAAGTGAGAAGTAACATGTACCATATTGCACCACTATGATCTTTTTGTAGACGTTTAGGGCATTAAATGATTCTTGAACAAAATTGAGAGCAGTGACAATTCTTCCTCCAATGTGAGGATGGGAAAACAAAAAATAAACGTATACTAAAGATTGCGATAGCTATATTAAAAAAAGAAAGCAACAGTAACATTGTCAAAACTGTCAGAAAAAAAGTTAGCATGGTCAAAAGAAGATAAGGATAGGACATCAAACCTGAAAACAGAAACTGAAACTTATAGGTTTTCACAAATAAATTGTATCAAATACAAGAACATTTTTTACCTTCTTCATCACCTCCATTCTCTGAAGCACTAAGAGATTCTAAATCATCTTCATCATCTTCTGAGCTACTTTTTCCTCCTTCCTCTCTCTGTCTATATTAGGGGAAAAAAAACATGTCAATTGCCAATACATGTCAGATCTCACATACAAACTTCGCCTTTGTGGACGTTTTGATAAGAATTGTTGATAATCAGCAATTGACATTTGATTCCATGAGTCATATATGTGTATGGAACATTCAGACCTTAAAATATTAGCATTATAAAATGTCTGAAGCAGGTCATTTCAACAGCATGAATAAACATACTTTATGCATAAAAATACACAATAGAAAATCCATAAGTATCAAAATTAGATGTTCAATGTGCATAAGAAAAAAGCAATATATCACACACAAAAGAAGAAAAGTAGCAGCATAACATGTACGATTCAACCAAAAAGGAACAAGGGCAGCAGAAAAGAATAGGTGAGAAAGTAAAAGCTATTCCTTGTTTCTAAAATAATGGAAAAGGAAAATCAAGAATGGTTCACAAAATCATAGCATTACCGCTTCTTGTAAGCATCAGCAAGAGATACATTGGAAGATTGCAATGTCATTAGCAAGCTATCGTAAATTGATGATTCTTTATACACTGAAACTGCTGAAGGGGCGCCACTAGATTTCTCATCCACCAAATCACCTGTAATAAGCAAATTCAAATATCAACTTTACAAAACTTTTGTAATTGATTCCACCACTCTCTCTGAAGAGAACTATCCCTATTTTATGTTAAGTTGCATTCCCACAACGGTCGATTAAAAACTAGTACACAACTAAAACATATTGGTAAATTCCAAGATTCACAGAAATAAAACGAATAAGGGAAGGTAAACATGCCTGAAGAACTTGGAGATGGGCTACGAGCAATCTCATCTTCAGCAAAGCGACCCTTTTTGGCTTGCTTACTCGCCTCAAACTTCTCACGCGTTTTGTGCCTCTTCAGTCCTGAATTCCCATATTAGCACTTCTTATAGTTCATCAAAAAATCGAAGTTTTCCTTCTTATCCATAAATTTACCACTAAAAAGGAAAGCAAAAATACAAATTGCCACCCCTGTATCTACAGAAAACCATTGCAGTATACTTGGGTAACGGCTATAAAGTTGAGATTTTTAAAAAGCAGTCCCAGTGTATCAACAATACTGCAGCTTCTTGTCCAAAAACCAAAAGACCCCAGAAGACCAAATCAAAAATAAAAGGGTAAAAAACTAGGGAGAAAACAATGAGTACCAGGGAAAGACGCTTGATTCCGAGAGAAGGAGCTTCTTTTCCCATCAATCTTCCGCTTCCTATAATGCATTCTCTACAATCGACTGTACTGAATTTGAGCGAATACGAGTTGAGTAACTCTCTACAAGTAGGTCTGCTCTTGCCAGTCGTTTTAACTGCTGCAATAGGAATGGAAGTGGACAGAGCAAGGGTTTTGACTTTTGAGAGCGCTAGGGGTTTTACTTTTACGGATTTAAAAGAGTTTCAACGGGACCCCGATGTTTGTTTATTTTAAATTATAAATAAATTAATAAATTTAATTTTAAATTCACGTTAGGAATAGGTTTTTAATTATTACGATTTCGAGTTAAATTGGTTTGACCAAAAATTTAAGGTTTAAAAGGTCAACCGATATTAAATTATCATAAATTTAGTTAAATTTAAAATAAAATCAAAAATTTTGAAAAATAATTTAAAAAGAATGTCTTTATTTATTAAAATTTTAAATTTTAATTAAAAAAGAAACATTAAATAAAAATTAATTAGTTTATAAATTTTGATTAGTTTATAAAAATTGGTCAATTAATTAATAAATTGATTGATTTTTAACAACAAAAATTATTAAACTAAATAAAACCAAAAAATTAAAAATCTAATCAAAAAGTTGATCAGTTCAAAGTTTTTACTTTTAAATTGACTAAACTAACTCAATTTTATGTACTCAAATAAATTTTTAAAAGTAATTATCTTAAATAGAATTAACATAAAAGTTAAAATGATTAAATTATCATATGTTTTGTTTTTTTAATTGAACATTTGTCAAAAACATCAAAGTTTACTTTTCAATAATAATAGTAATAATGATGGTCTTGGTGATGTTTTTATTTACAATATAATTTTTTTCCTATTAGACCAAAAACATAATACAATAATCACTCTCAAGCTAATCCTATTCTACTTATGAAACTAGAACTTAACCTAAACAAAATATGATGTTCAATTACTAAATTTTTTTGCACAAAATACTAACTATAACTTCATTATTTAACAACTAATTACGAGGGATGTCAACGGACCCTAGCCCGGTCCGATCCTTGGTCGGATGGCTCGTAGCCGGATGGGCCATTAGTAGGTCAAGTCGGGCCGACCCATCTTTATTTTTTTTAAAAATTACAAAACAACTTATATAATGACTATAAATTATAAAGATAAGATTGAGCTTGATTTTATTTATAATTTATGATTTTAGTTTATGTTTTCTATATAAAAAATTATTTGATTGAGTTTTTGTTTAACATTTTTTGTCGTTATTATCAAAATAAAATTTGTTTTTTCATTTATCATAATTTTGATTTTATTATAAACTAAATAAATAATTTTTAATTATTCAATCCTAAGTAATAAAACTATAGCCAATATAATTTAATTATTCTTTAATAATTTTATTTTTAACATACCTAAATTAAAAATATTTACTGAACTGAAAATCATTTTGATACTTAATTTAAAATCCAACAATTGAAAATTAAAATTAATCATTCAATGTGCTAATTATTTTTTAAAATTATATTAAAACAAAAAAAATGGAATTCAAAGTTTATGAATTTTAATAAATATTATTTCTTTAAAAAATATGATGAATTAGTTATTTATACTTAATAAATATTAATAAGATATTAAAAGAACATAAAATTATTTTAAACTCATACTTAAACTGGGTGTGATGATGATAATGATTATTGCCATGACAATAGATCAAAAGAGAATAATTTGGGCACTAACGATCTTTTCTCTTACTTTGGGCAATCTGACAATTCAGAAGAGAAGAAAAAGAAGACTCTTTGTTTAACATTGAGCATAACCAAAAAACAAGTTCAGAAACTAAGGAACAAAGCTGATGAGATGAGAAATTCAGAGAGCAGCAGGGGTTACAGTAGATATGAGACCATAGCAGGACAATTGTGGAGATGTGCAACGAAAGCAAGAGGACTGAAACGTGAGCAGCCAACAGCCTTAGATGTGTGTGCTGATATTCGCAAATTGACGCAGCCACAGTTGCCTCGCAGCTATGTCGGCAATGCGATCGTTGATGTGATTGTTCATAGCCTGTCTGGTGAGCTTGTCTCCAGGCCAGTGGGATATTCTGCGAGCAAAATAAGAGAAGCAATGGAGAAGCTGAGGGGTGAGTATGTGGACGATGCTATTGAGTTCTTGAAGAACCAGCCAGCCAGAGCTGACCAAGTTCCAGGCGGACACTCCCGAAGGGCCTTACTATGGAAACCCGAATCTCTATGTGGTTAGCTGGCTAACACTTCCATTTCATGGTCTTGATTTTGGGTGGGGAAAGGAGATATGTATGGTACATGGTCCTCATGAATCTGATGGAGATGCAGCCATTGTTGGCAGTCCCTGTATAAATGGTCCATTGACTGTTTATATGTGTCTTCAGGAACCTCATGTATACGAAGCTTTCAGGAAGTATTTCTATGAAGATATGGAGCAGAACTCCCCACCAACCATCTGTAATGATTCATAAATCCTATACTCAAAATTCCTCTTAAAATGTTATAATAAGCCCTTTTAAATATGCTTCTGATACGTTGGTAGGTGCTTTTAGCAAAGTTGTTGCCACTTGACGTACTGTGGTCATCTTCAACCCGAGTGCAACGCAGATCCTTAGGCCAACTGTACCATTCTGCGAGGTGCCTACAAATCAGTTAGGGGATTAGTCACTGGATCCACCGGTAGATACCCTGATCT
>JANKOD010000191.1:3704122-3718015 GCA_026284645.1 Erythroxylum acuminatum
TAATAACACTAACAATAATAATAATAATAATAAGTTTAAAAATTATAATAATTATAAATAATAATAATAACAATAATAATAAAATAAAAACAAATTTAATAATATAATTAGGAATAAAAAACTGCTTATATAGAAAGAGGGGTATTTCTAAAAGTTAATTATGTATCTTATTTTTATCCCTAAAATAAAAAATCTCGTACCACAACCATAAAAGGAACAAAATATTTCTGTCCTTACCAAACAAAAATAAGTTAACACAGCAAACAAACATTATAAAATACAGAACTATATATACCTGTCTCCGTTGGTGGAGACATCAACTAAACAATGTGTTTGCATATTACGGGCGGCCTAACGTGTCCATGCCGTGTGGTGGTGGGAGCAGCTAGAAAACTTCAAACAAAGCTTTTTTTCCTTTTCTCGTTTACGGTGACTTCAATTTTCTAGGCCTCTGATTGATACTCATCAGAACTTTCTTTTACATACATGGACTTTCTTTTATGGTATAAAAGAGAGAAAAAGAGAGCAACACCGGTCAGTTTAAACTCCATCGTATGTTGTTTACAAAGCACATCACCACACTTTCTCTAACCTACTCTAGGCTTAGCTAGTAGCCATGGAGGAGAGCAACCAAGAACATAACTTGACATCACTAGTGAGAAGAAGCTTGCAGCTTTTGTTCTTCTTCTCTATATTATATGTGTTTCTTCGTGTCCCAATCCCTTCAAAGTCGCAGCTCTTTACAGAGTTTTTCTGGTTGCTTTCACGTATAATTGAGAGGAAGTACATGTTCCTCCTTTGTAATGGGATTCTTGCTTTTCTTGCCAAGAATTCATCATCTTCTTCTTCTTCTTCTTCTTCTTCTTCCGGGTCTGATATTTCTCAGTTGCCTGGTGTAATAGACGCAATAGCTGATGATGTGGATGAAGTCACCTCACCAAGTTTTGAGGTTTTGGAAGATGATATTCTGCTTGTTGATGAAGATAATGAAGAAGTAAAGAGAGAAGAATCGTCATTACTCAAACCTCCTGCAAAAAGAGTAGAAGAGAAAGAAGAAGAAAATACGTACATTAAAGGATTAGAAGGTGAAGTCTCCATCAAAAAAGATGTAGTGAAACAATGGGAAAAAGAAGAAGAAAAAGTTTTTACAGTGAAACAAGAGGGGGACGAGTATGGAGGAGAAGCACCATCAATGGAAGCAAATGAAGAGCTAGTGAGTACAGAGGAACTGAACAGGAAATTCGAGGAGTTCATTAGGAAGATGAAGGAAGAGATCAGGATTGAAGCTCAGCAGCAACTCATAGCAGTCTGAAGTTAACAACTACTTAGCTTCTGCTGTTGAATTTGTGACCTTTCGCTTTCGTTTTTTCTTAAGAAATGGAAGGTCAAGTTTATGATGTTTCTCTTCTTCATTTCTCTGTGTTCACATACAAATGCAATAGAAGGCTGATTTCTCTGTGAATTAAAAAATTTTCTTTACTTATCAAATACTGGAAAGTTTAATTGAAAAAAATTGTTAAATACAAATTTAAATTTAAATTTATAATAATTTATTCATTTACAAAAATTAAATAATTAATTAACAAGAAATATATGGATGTCGATATTTATATGATAATAACAAGATGAGATAAATTTGAAAGCAGATAAGCTTTGCCCTTTTGTCAGCTTCTACATTGTACAGTTTAGAAACTGACCGCTCATAAGGCTGTCATGTCCATGTGGCTAGAAGTTCTTCCGCAAATATCATGGTCACTGCCTCTCCCCAAGAGGGAGAGGATGAATCTGGAAGGACCTTAGGGTGGGAGAGGTGGATGAGAAGTTTGCAACTTGCAGAAGCCATTTCTATCTGTCTGCAAATGGAGACAAGATGGTGAGTGCCAAAATTATTGTCAATAATTCCATTATGGAACAGTTCAGCGATCAGCCTGAAAAGAAAACCAACCGTTTTGCCTGATTCTGGTAGTACACATATCAGTACAACAAGGTGTAATGGGTCCTTGAAATCCATGGTGAGGGGGCTTCCACTTGGCAAGCTTACATGATCATTCTGGCCAAAAACCTGGAGAGTAGATCAATGGTAAAGCTCCTTTCACCGGTGAATCTTCCACGCCTGGAAACTGTTATCATTTTGCGATTCTGCCATAAAATATACAATGCCATTTAAAAGGTGGAGTGACAAAAGTTCCACAAAGAAAAAGTACTAACTTCAGAAAGAAACCAGATGGCAGCGCCAAGTACAAAGATTCACCAATGCTCCTTTTAAAACTTTTCTTGAGCTCCAGTGGATTTCTGAAAAGCTAAATATTGATTAAAATTTTAAACTAGCGTCCTAGCAATGAACGTACACTTATCCAGCTTCATTAAACTTCAATGCAACCACTTGGCTTTAGAACCAATTGCAGAATCTCCAACATGCAAGACATAATAGCCACGGACAAATCTGCAATTGATTAAACTATTAGATCCTTTATGCTTGACCACGGTAACCCACTGACTGTTCAAAATATATGATTAAAGCACACATGACAGAAACTCAGCTCAAATTTTCCAGCACTGTCAAGCATATCGACATGAAGGAAAATATTTACAACAATAGCTACTAATAAACACAGATATTGCCAGCTGCAGAATTCTAACAGACATAAGCACAAATTTGGAGCGATCAGATAAACTGTGGGACTCAATCCTTGAGAATTAATTGGATTTCACATTATACGATTCAGGTGACTTAAACACTCCAGCCCTGTAATCAAGTAAACTATAGAATAACAATTGGAACCATATTCGGTGCAACCAATATGCATCTTTATACTAACTTGCAAACTTCAAAACATTAAAAATATTAATTTAAGCATAAACTCACAAAAGTAAGAACATGATTCAAGTTGCTAAGGCATCTCAGTTAAGATCTAGAATCACTTCCTTTAAGAGATTAACGGCTTAATTAAAGTTACATGACCGTTTCCTATATCTAAACAAAAAGTGATTTTCTTCCTTAAATTCACAATTTTCTGCTTTTGTTGAACTATGTTGTAGCCAACACTCAACTCACCTTTTTTAACACACGAAACAAACATAGGAAACCATGAAGGACGGTACTTTATATTATTTCATCACAATTTATCAAGCAAAACTTAATAAGGGGAGAACAAGGACAAGAAACAAGTTCTAGTCATAAGTTTGTTTCATGCTCTCAATACGGAAAGCAAAAAAGACATTTAGATATTGAACACTGTACAGCAGTCATTTAGTTCAACTCATTCCAATTCACATTCTTTGCATCTGTTTAGCAGATATCAATGAAAAAATAGCAATACTTTGCCTTCATATGAAATAATAATAAGTTCAATACATACTTATAAGTCTTCCTGCCACAAAATTGTTGATACCTTTGACTGAAGTGAATATATGTAACAAGATGCTTGCAGCCTCCATTCCTTGTTCTCATCACCATTAGCTTCCATCAATATGTTAATGGAATGGTGAGTGTGTCAAGTCCACAGCAGCTCCATCACTCTCTGACATATTTCTAACTTCGGTAAGAAGCCTCGACAATTCTTTTGGCAGTACACTACGAACAAAATCACTGCGCTTCTTTGTGATTGATGACTCTCTGAATAGCATGTCTATAAGAGACTGGTATTCATGCAGCCATTCATCACCATTAGCATGAGTATCTTGATTTTCATATAAAACTTGAGAGATTTCTTGCCGCCATCTGATTCGATAATATTTTTCAGGAAGCTGAAAGTAGTTTTTCAAAATAAATACTCTAAGAGCATGTCTGCAGAGTATTCCTGAAGATTCAAATTCCTTGCAAGAGCAGTGAATCTGTTCATCCTCTGGTATCCATATAACAAGACGATCCTCATCGATCTTCTTGAAGTGGTGTACAAGATAAGATCCATCAGCCATTTCAGCTGGAGCATATTGCATTGCTAGCACTAGCTCTTGTTGCAAAGCATTGAAGGCGAATGGCGTAAGAACTGTACGTGCATGCTCTTCAATAGGTATACATGTTTTATTAGGTATATATTGCGTATCTTGACGTGAATGGTTTTGGCAGTTGACAGACATTCCAACCTGCTAGTGCACCAGGCAAATGTAAAAAAAAAAGGGATCAATGAAACAAATTTTAATCGATGATTTGTAGAATCTTGTTCTAATTGATACCTGATCAAAGAAGCTGCGCAAACATATCTCTGTACTACAGATACTTTTGAGTAAAACATCTACAGACTTCATATATGCTGAAGTTTCCATGCGAGCACAGAAATGGCCTCTTGTGTAGGATAATGCCCATGACGACCGACAAGAATATAATAATTGAATGTGTTTATCCAAACTAAGTCCAAACATGGAAATCATGCGATTCCACTGCACTTCAAAATCTTCCAAGCTCTCAACACGATACAACTCATCAAACTGAGAACTAAACTGTCGAAACTGAAGGCCAAGTGGCAGAAACCAACTGGATAGCTTGGGCAGAATGCTCCATATGGAAATGACATGTTTGGCATTAGGTAGTTCACTTCTTATAGCATCCTTAAGCCCAAGGTCAAGATCAGTTATAACGGTCTGCGGGCAGTTTCCTTTCATAAGATGGATGAAAGCCTGCATAAAAACAAGAGGAAATAAAAATTGTCAGACTTTCTTGAAGAAATTCAAACCAACAAAACAGATTAAAGTAGCAAAACCTGCAAGGCCCAAGCAAAGGAGCTTGGAGTTTCATCCTGTAACAAGACGCAACCAAAGAATGTGGTCTTCCCTTTATTGTCCATTCCAAGCCAGGCTCCAAAAAGTAAACCATATGTGACTGAACGGTAGCTGGTATCAAAATAAACCGCATCACCATATGCGGCATATGAATGAACAGAATCACCATACGACCATAAAATGTTCTCAACTTTATCATTGACATCTAATGTAAAATCATAAACAAAGTCTTCATCCACCTCTTTTGTATCTTTGCATGCTTCAAGAAGTTCCATGATATCGTTTTCTCTCTTCTCAGAGAGTAAAGCATCATTCTCTTGAACAATTTTCTTACGATTTTGGACAAAATTCCTAACATCCCTCTCCAGAAAGGGTAACTGTCCACCTTGAATCCCTTTTTCTAACTCTAGAACCTTTACTATCCGGTGAATTGGAAAACCAGCTTTTGAAAGTAACAGAATTATCGCCTGATCTGACTCTTGAATTTTCCGATATGCTGGAAGAAGCCGCACTTGGTCATCTTCCAAAAGCTCATGATTGTGCACATTGCTGAATTGCACGACAAACCATTGAGAAACCCCTTCAATGACTTCCTTGGACAAATACATTTTTGCATCACATCCACAGCGCACTGACTTCCTATCTCTATGGTGTTCACCAGTTGGTTTTTTCCGAGGTGGTGCAAACCCAGAACGGTAACAAACAAAATCGCGCTTGTAAACACCCAATTGTGGGCTCAATCTTGACCTCTCTTTCCTTATGGAGAATCCATTTCTCCGAGCAAAATTCCCATAATATTCAAATGCATCATCATCACTCTTAAACACCATTCCCACATATGGGGATACCATAGCCTCAGATTCACCAGCATCAAATTTTCCCAACTGAGATGTCCCTTGCATTTCTTCACTTTCTCCTTCATACTTAACATAACATTTCCAATCCCCGCACGGACATTGCTGCCTCCTAATCCAAATGTTCTTCACCGGTAAGGATGCCATCAATTGAACTCAAATAAATTCTATATCAAGCATTCACCAAAAGACTTGACTACCTCAAGAGCCGAAACACTTTAAAACCTTCAAAGAGCACAAAAGGCCAGTATCAAAACAAGTACAAAAAAAGGGTTATTTCTCACTAAACAAGAACCTAAACCCAAAACTACCGATTACCCATTTTCACGAAGTTACATATCATAATAACGGTATCAAACTAGAAACGTTCGAAATTCATGATAAAATAAACAGTGAAGTCTCAGGAACCCCGCTCGTGAAACGGGAAAATGGTAATAAAATGGATAGTTATAGATTGAACTAAAAAAAAAAAAAGTATCATAGAACTGTGCTGAAAAGTAAAGTGTAACCTACCGGTAGAAAAAATGGAAGATACAGCATCACATAAACCCTTCAAGTTCTCTTCTTTCTCATTCTGTAGCACTTCTTTACTCTTCGATTTGAAGCGGTCTGAACACTTAACAGTACATGAAAACGAATAACTATAATCGATTGTTAAAAGTTCATAAAAATGATACAAACTCTTTTTAACACATAAAATTATTATTAATAAAAAAAAACACATAAAATTATTATGCCGTTAAGAAGGAGAATAAATATAGCTGACTGAAAACAAAATGAACATAATTATTATAATTATAATCATTAGTTATAATAAAAAATTATTATTATTATAATTTGTTAAAAATATTAAAAATAAAATTTTATTAATTTTTTATTTTATATCAAATTTTAATATATTTCAATTAATTATATGCATATAATGTAACGTAGCTAATTAATTATATTATAACATTATTTTAATTAAAAACAGTATAATTTATTAATTATATTTTAATTAATGATATTGCAATTAATTAATTATATTGCAATTAATTAATTATATTGCAAAATTATTGTAATTAATTAATTAATAATTAATTGTATTTAATTAATTATATTTTACTGTTAAAAATATTTTATAGAAAAAAAGAAGAAGGGAGTGTCGTAGGCATGACAATCACTAACACGCTTGTGACACTTACTCCGATATTCAGTAATGGTTTTCATTTTTCTCATGTTTCGGGATATCAAGTATTCTCCCGAAAGTTGAATATCAAAATATTGTCCACGTAGTGATAATATAAAATCAACCACTTCTTTTTTATTCCTTACCCATTAAATTTTTCCCAAACGTATCAACAAAGTACCTCTTTACTTTATTTTTATTTTAATAATTATTCATATAATTCATAATTATTGAATGAAGTGTTATTCTTTTTAAGTATTAAAGATTAAAAAAAAAGAGGTATATTAAATAAAAACTACAAAATTATTAAAATGTAATTATTATAATTTAGTGATTCAATAAAAGATATGCTTATATATTTTAAAATAAAATTAAATAAAAGATATGTTTATATATTTTAAAATTAAATTAAATTTAAGAATAAATAAAAATATTTTGTATTTTTAAAAAAAATTAGCTAATATAGAAAATGGTTGACTTTGACACCATATTTAAACACTATCTTTCTCATCATAATTACATTGACTTGACTTGCCTTAATTGCAAGTAATGAAATGAAAAGTCTCTGTTTTTTCCTAAAATATTGGAGAGAGTCATGAAGTCATGAGATGGGTTGCACGATGAGTTGCCTCCAACAGTGTGAGTCAATTAAAGCTTACTATATGTTCATTTATACCAGTCATTGGTTCATATTCTTCACTGCTAAAATGGGAAATTGTATACTTTTACCTTGCTGCTCACAACCTGGGGAGACCAGAGTTCTCATCTGCAATGGAGGAAAAGCAGAGTTCAGAACCAAGCAAGATCCTGGGGAGGTTTATTATCTCATGCCACCAATTAAAGACCCAGCTTGCAAGCGAGTGGGTTTAGGCAAGTCAGGAACTTGTGGAATGCAGAGGATCAAAATTTTGTTGACAAGAAAACAGCTGGAGTTGCTGTTGAGAGATGTGAAGGAGTTGAAGTCTAAAGCAGAAAGAAAATGGCAGCCATCTTTAGCTACGATTCAAGAGGTGCAGAAGTTTTAAGCAAATTGCCAGTCCCAGAAAGTTTTCTTTTACCTGCCCTTTTGATTTCAGGGAGTTTCTGAAAGTATAATTTAATGAACGGTAGAGAAATAGTTCTTGGAAGAAGAGAAGATACCACATAGGCTTTCTAGTTGCTTAAAGTTCTTGTTCAAAGCAAATCCAGAGCTCTTTTAGTCTTCCTGTGCTTTTTAATCCATACCAGGAAGACTGCCAAATGTTTAGCTTTTCATGAATTGGTCCAATTAAAAATGAATCCTGGGTGTAATGCACCATATTTGTACATGAAGTGGCTGGGATCTATTATTATCTTTAAGTTGGAACAACCATTTAAAGTAGCTTTCAGGGCTCAGTGAGCATTAACATTTATAATATGGTGCAAGATCTGTATCACATTCAACTGATGCATCCTTCTTGCGAGTCTGAAATCACTACCATTGTATACTTTGCATTTCATAATTGCTAGACATCCGTATATACAAACCAAAATAGATTGCAACCACTCGTGTAAATTTCAAACACAATTCAGCTGTCATATGATGTACAATGTCAGAACCTTCTTTTCCATTCAAATCAGGACTTTATTTCAGCTAGCTAATATCAGAAAAAGAGAACCGCATATACATTAAAAAAATCCAGAAATGTAGTTTGAATGAAATGAATTTCAGGTGGACTACAGCTTGATCCAATCCAACAATTCTTCAGGAAACTAAACGCAGTACCTGTTCCAGTCCACATCTGAAAAGGGTTACTATTTTATTCTATCATTAGATGATTGACCATAACGAAAAGAGAGGGTTCGTACCTTCTTGGTGAATTTGTCCTTGCAACCTTTTTGGTATGCTGCTCAATTTTTGCTGAAACAAGTTCTCTTTCTTTAGCTGCTGCTTCTCTCTTAGCTTTTTTGAACTCCACTTCAACTGCTTTTGTCAATGTATCAACCTTCCTTATCAGCATCTACAAAATAATCAATCTTCTCAAGTCAATACCTCACAGGCTATAGTTAGAGATAACAAGAAATTTTGGCTATTACTCAACCTGGATTTCCTGTTCTTTAGCATTTAAACTACTGTCTTTAGCCTCACAGGTCTTCCTCAAATTTATGACCTCTTTCTGTAGTCTGTCATACAAAAACCCTGAAACCACATCCTCATTATCAGAACTGTTGTTACCCTTGTTCTTTACTTCTGCTGAATTTGTTGTGTTATCATTCTTGCGCTCATCAGTACAGGTATCAGTATTTGCCTTCACTACAGTGTTTTCCTTTTCATTGTTATCAATAACTTTCCTTCTAGGTGCCCAGATACTTCTCTTAAGCATATTTTCTGCAGCACCATATTTATTTTTGAAGCTGTCATTTAGTTTTCCAATTTCTGTTGTTGGCTGATGCAAAGGAGAGTTTCTGCTGATGGTGGAACCCCTCGGTTGTGAGGTAGATCTCTTTTTAAGATCTCCATTGCTTGTCAGGAATCCTAAGACGTTAGTGGTCTTTTCAGGTTTAACACATCCATACAAAGCATTTGAGTTCACTGAGCAAGTCGAGGCATGCCTCAGACCCTCTTCTAATGTCTTTAGTCTCATCTTCAACTTCTCCTGAATTAAATTGTATTGGTATTAACAGTTAGCTGACAGGTTAAGATGGAAATAGATTCAGATGAACAAAATGGAAGAGAAGGTGGTGAAAATTCACCTTCATTTGTGCTTCTGCCTTAGCTGTTCTTTCTGTTACAGCTAGCTTATCTCTCAGTCGTTGCATCTCTCCCTACATAAGAAACGCATGTAGTAGTACTAAACAGGAAAGACATGGTTATAGGCAGGACATGTAAATCATGCTAATTTTGAACATATCCTGGCTAAACTTCCATAAATTCAGTTTGAAAGGAAATACCTGCAACAGCCTTCTCTCTTCCAGCCATTGTTTGACAGGCATAACTTTGTCATTTTCATCCTTCCACTCATTCGCCACAACCGTTGCGACGCGGTTAGCTGAGACTTTGGCTCTGGCCAGTTCCCTCTCAAGCATCCTTTTCTCTTCCTGGAATGTTGGGTTAGGGTCAGGTGTCAATACTACATCTATGCTATCCCTACTCCAAGATTCATATAATGTACTTAAATTGACTCATAATTCTGAGAGAGTTCATTTACTCCAACACCTACATTTAGCATAGAAATTTGTCGCCGGTAGTCCCGAATGGCATTGGCTGCAGCTCCGCCATTTAAAATGACCTCCTCAAGTTCCTGGATGGTTTGACTCAGCTTTTCAACTTCCAAAACCTTCTGACGATTTGTTTTATCCAGAATTTTGTTCTCCTCCTGCATATGCCACACTTAAAAACTCCCTTCAGCATCAACTCCTCATTGTCTGTCCTTGTCCAAAACACAATATAATTTCCAAGGAACCATACCTGACAGATTTCAATCTGTCTCTTCAACTCAAAGTTTTGGTTCTGGACCTCCTCAACTATCAGTGCCCTTTCTAAAGCACTTTTCAGGATCCTCTCTGCTTCAAGTAGAGCAGACTCTTTTGACTTGGTCAGACGTTCCATTGCCTTCTTATCCTCCTGTAATGATGCAATCTGAAAAGGGCGAAGAGATCAAAAACATTTTGTTTTTGGTAGCAGAAATATATTAATTCCTCTTAAAGAAATTTCATTCTTCCACAAGCATACATCATTTTTGTACATCTTGATCTCTGCCTCAAGAGGAGCAATGAAAGACTCAATAGGAGGAGAGTCATTATCCCTCAGATTCGCATGGACCCTTCTAAGAGTTGCTTCAGCAGCATATTGTGATGCCAATGCGTCCTTCTTTTCGTTGATGAGCTTTTTTATTTCAAGATTCTACAAAGAAAATTTCACCAACTTAGTACCAGATCTTTATAAAATTTCTGTAATAACATGCACACCTTATGCTCCAGAAGACTTTGAGTGGCACTCCGTTTCTCTTCTCGTTTGTTCAATTCATTGTGGAGCTGCATCATAAATATAAGAGCAAAAGAAAACAAAATAATACAATCATTGATACTGTTGAAGAATATTAAGCCTATTCCCTAAGTACCCATTTTTTGTTTTTCTGAGAAAGTACCTCTTCTATAGCCTTGTCCTTCAAGGCTTCAGTTGCCCTTAAAGCTTTGACTTCCCCTTGAACAGCTCCTAACTCCCTGTCCCTACCTGGAACAGATTCCAGAAATGCTTATTATGGATTGTTAATTCAGGTAGAGTATCCATTTCCTTCTCTTTAAACAAAAACCACAGACCAAATAATATTTCTTTTCATCTCCTAAGTTCTATGCATAAACGACTTGAGATGTTCTATCAAAGTGTCATTCAACAGAGCACCAACTCATGATCATCAAAGAAACTTCAATGATCAAAGACTGTTGCACTGATCATAATAAATACACAAGAAAACTTATTGCAGAAACAGGAAAAACAATAGCACACGTCAGCTAATCAGAAGACAAAGTGTTAAACCTTTGACAAGGTTCTGTAAACGGTTGAGCTCCAACACAAGAGGGTCAGGACGAGGAAGATTGAGCTCTTCTTCTACTTTTCCAACCCCAACAAGTTGATCCTCATAAAAGCTCACCATCTTTTCTCTTTCTTTCTTCTGCAACTTTTCGAATGCACTCAAAACTATAAGCACACACGGTGTCCAATACCAACAACAAAGGAGCAGAGGTTCATGGGGTTTTATTAGCAAAAGAATCCGTCCCCTTAAGCAATTGACCGCAAAGAGAGGGATTGGAGGTTCCCTTGTTTCTAAGCAAAATCGAAAGGCACGTTTCATGAGCCGGCCTAGCCGGCTTGCATATTATCTCTTCCTCCATTTTTAACTGCAACGGTCACTTTTTTTTTTCAGTTTCCTCCTCAAATTTATCACATTGAGAATTTAAATTTTCTTTAACAAAACGATAAGCCACCAACAATATCTCCTTCTTTACACCATGAATCTCTCTACTTCCCAATGGTTTTGATTATTGATGTTGACTATATTCTAACATGATGCATATATACTAGATGGCTTCGTTTGAATATATAGTTGCCACCCAACCTGACTGTGACAATAGTTTCGAAGTAAATAAATAAGCAATATACATAAATTGTATTGGTTGGTGCCGCCATTTCTGCTCGCCACCTTAGCCAAAACCCTGAAACGAAACGAAACAAAAATCCTGAAACACAACATCGTGATTAAGTAGAAGTCGGTAAAAGTATAAAGTTGTTATCTTGGTTAGCCATTTTCTTTTTGTTGGAGTTGGAGGACTAGAACAAAATACAAATGGTAGGTGCCCTTTTGATGCTCATATTTACTAGGAAATAATTTACAAGGTTTTAATTTAAAAAAAAAAATATTTCAGTGTATAATTTTTAATTAAATTGGATAAATTAATTTAAAATATACATAATTATTAATATATTTGTCATAAAAATTTTAAAAATCATATTCGTGAAAACGAAGAGATAGATAATTCTTTTAGATATTAATTTTTACGTATTTTATTAACCATGTAAATAAATATTTAACCATCAATACGCTCATATAAAAAAATAAAAAATTATATTAAAGAAGACAAGGAGACATATATATTTTTTAAAATATCAATTTTTACATATTTTATCTATTACATTAATAAAATATTAATAAAAACAAACTTTTAAACTCAAATTATAGAAAAAAAAAAGAAGAAATTAAATTTGATTGTAACAAGATTAGAGAAGAAAAAGTCAAAATTAAGATCCAAATAATGTATTATTTGTTATGAACGATCAATCACAATAATCAAAGAACAAGTGTGGAAATAACAAACACGCAAATTTTCGTGGTTCACCAATATTTTTGGCTATATTCACGAACATCTAGAATTTTATTTCATTTCAACATGAGTACACCAGAAAAATAGAACGTATTTATTGATGTGGGTCTGATGTAAAGTCTAAATATATTATCGGGCTCCATTTTTCAACATTATTAGTGTTCAAGATAATGAAGAGAACTATTATTCCCGGTTCTTTTCAGGTGTATATTGTCATCACCTGTTTATCAGAATGGAAAGCTCTTGTTATGACTAAGTTTGATTGCTTAAGCGTTAAACCGTCCTTAAACCAAGCTTTAATTATGGAAGTCACTCAAATTGACTTTGGCTTACCCAAAGAAATGAGGTATTGGTGACACTAAATTGAAAGAGACCAAGTAAAGTGGCTTCAAAGAACAAACACCTTCATCATTTTTATCTTTTACATATCATCATCTTTGCTTGTAAGTATGAATGGATAATGGGAAGAGAAAAAATCGAAAATATAAAAAAAAAATATGAGCCTCTTCCTTCTCCCCCAGCTGTTATGCTACTTGACACTTAGCTGAGCCATATGGCAAACAAACTTTGAAGGCATTTCTTCTTCTTCTTCTTCCAATAAGAGACAAAGGGAAGAATCCACCACCTGAAGCTGAACTCAACTCACCAACACCCAACAAGGCCTTTGTAAATTATTTAGAACCAAACTCAGTTATCTAAACAGAACAGTCAAATGGGTTTTCGATTAAGGTAAAGGGGCTTCTGTTTTCCATTTATGGCTTGCTTGAATTGCTCAATTAATGTGGAGTTTGATGGCGATAGCTTAATTTGGGTCCAAAGAGTTTCCTCCAGTTTTCATTTCGTGATTGGTTTGAGTAGGTATATTTTAGGGATTTATATTACCAATTCAACCTACCAGTTCCTCTATTTTCTTGATCAACAAAAATGGTTGATACACGTTATCTTTCAAAAAAACCTGGATCAAAAATCAAATCATCCTAAGAGAGATTTAAAGTTTAAAAGTTCAATTACGTTAAATTAGTGTTTTTAAAATAGGATCAAAAGTTAAACCATTAATACAAGATGTTTAAGGTTTAAAGGTTGTATTAGACTGTCATAAAATTAGTTAAATATCAAATAAAATTAAAGAATTTAAAAAATAATTGAAGAATATTATAATTATGCATCAAAAAAATTAAAATGTAATTGAAAAAGAAAACTGTTAAATAAAAATTAATCGGTTTATTTTAATTTATAAAAAGTGATTAGTTTATAAAATCTGACTGATTAATTGATAAACTTATCAGTTTTTAACAACAAAAATTACTAAACTAA
>JANKOD010000191.1:3725476-3739700 GCA_026284645.1 Erythroxylum acuminatum
TACATATATTTTAATTATAAAATTAAATTATTAATAATTTTTATTGATAATTAATTTTAATTTATTAAATATATATTTTTGAATTAAATTATTATAATTTTTATTAAATATTAAAAATTAAATAATATATATTTAAATAATAGTAAATTAGATTATCAAAAAAACATAAACCGTAAACAAAAATTATTTTTTAAATTTTCATAATTTTTTAAAACAGGAAGAAATTAAAACTAAAACTAAAAATTAAAAATTTAAACAAATATATTTTTTATTAAATTTAAAAATAAAAATAAAAAATAGAAATAGAAATAAACACTCCTTAATTTAATTTAAATATGTTTTAATTTAAATATTTATATTTACCTTATTTGTTTAAATCTGTTTAAATTAAAATTAAGTTAAATAGACGTATAAATAATATTTAATTAATCCTTAATTACGTTACATTTATTATTTATTTTAAATATATTTATCACTAAAATTTTTTAAAAAATGAGTTGAAATATAGAGAAGCATAAGTTAGGATTGCAAAGAATTCTGGATCGGGTCCGAATGGAAATAGGAAAAGTTTGTGGGAGGAATTTAGTGATAACATGGAAATAAAAGGACGAGGCGAGCAAAAACAAGCCAACAAAACTTCACTTCTAGGTTTAGGGTTTAACCAATTGAAACACTCAATTCCGGAAAGAGCAATGTCGAAGAAGAATAGTTTAGCTCGTAGGAAGAAGCAGCATGATTTTGATCTTAAGAGTAACCAAAAGTTTCCTTGTTTCTATCTCTTTTTTTTTATCGGTTTATGTTAAAGAGCAACTTTTCATTTTCTTTGGGTAATTTCAGGGGAAAGGGCAGAGAAGGAAAAGAAGCAGTTGAAGCTTCAAGCGAAGAAGAATAAGATGAAAGTAGATTTCTTTATCCCAAACTTCTGATTTTCTGTTTCTTTGCCTTTTTTTCCCCTCTTCTTCTGTGCTTAATTTCATTAATTGAACTTGAAGTTATCAATCTGTTCTGATTGTGAATTTCGGGTGTTAATTTTTGGGGCATAATTGTGTTTAGGTTGATAGTAGTGACAAGAAAAAGAAGAAGAGTGGAAGTGGGTTTCAAGTAGGGAAAAGAAAGTTGAAGACCAAGTTGACCCCAGTGGCCAAAGCTAAGGCTGCTCAGGCTATGGAGCTTGACAATTGAGGTTCAATTTTTTTCAATGTCTGACTCATAATGAGTTAATAGAGATTGATTGATCATGAATTTCCATCTTCATGTTTATGTAACTTTGACAGGAGACCTTGTAGTTATAGCTTTAGCTTCGCTTAAATGGGATTTTTGTTTCATGTTTCCCACTTTGGAAGATTAAGTCCTGTACTTTCTGGAGAATGTTTAACTTTATGGATTACAATTAAATGTTTTCAAGTCATTTGCACCATAGTTGCTGTTGTTCCAATGCATATTATTCACAGAAATGTTTAGTTATGCAAATTCTATGCTTCTCCTTTGAGCAAATGGTAGCAATAGGTGTATATTGTGGCAGGTTTCAACCATACTTCAGATAGAAAATGTAGTTGGAAGTTGCAGAAGGCAGAGCAATTAAGCCTGTAGGAGTTGTTATTCATCAATTTGCTTGTTTTCATCTAACATAATTTAGACAGCTGAGAAGGGTTGTGGCTTCTTGTTTTAAAGTCGATTTTTAATTCATCACTTTCTCAGCATGGTTGTTTAGATCGTTGAGACACGGTTACACTGTGGGTATACAAGGTATTGCTTGGGCCTTTGGTGGTATGATCTTTGCTCTTGTCTACTGCACTGTTGGTATCTCTGGTGTGTTCAAAAATCTATCTCTGGTGCGTTCAAAAATCCTTCCTTTTTTATGTACGTTTTATCGTCTCTTCTTCCTTTCAAAGATGTCCACAGTCCACAGCCACTCCCCATATCCACATGATCTTTTAGGATCTTCTGTGACTAAATTACTTGCTTACGATATAGCTGCTGGGTCCTTATGTAACTCTTTGTTTCTTAACCATTTTTTTCCTCTTATGTAGCTTGTAGATTTTCATTGGCATAATTTCGTTTTGTTGATGAACGATGTGTTTTTCAGTTTTCTCCTCCACTAACTCCATGTGGGTTTTGGATTCTAAACCGTGAAAGCTCTGTTTGATATTGGGTTTCTGTGATTTGTTCGTTGACTGTTGTATTAGTATGGTTTCTTTCTTCTTGAGTAAGAAGTGTCTGAAAACCCATGTTTGTATTACTTCCATATGTTTTAATTTTACCTGTCGATCCCTTCTTCCTAAAAATTGGTGCTTTCCGTAGCTTTCTTTCGAGTCTTAGTTGATTTTTCTCTTCTGGCGTGTGATTCTTTTCTCAGATCTACTTCTAATATGAACTTATGAGAACTTGTTAGTGCTCTGTTCTTTCTTGGACTTTGCCTCCTCTCCCCTCCCGCTTCTCTTTGTCATTTCTCTTGACTCCATCTTCTCATAACAGTCGAAGAATAAAAAATTTGTACTGGAAATCCCACCTTCTCCTTCTACCTTTGCTTCCCCTTTTCCCTAAAATCTCGCATCTTTCTCTCGTAGCTGATGCCTCCTGCCGCCGTCAACCCCTACAACAATTTGTTGACGTTCGCCACCTGAAGCTTTTGAATCTATACGTACCTTTGCATGTAATTCTTTTAGGGTCCCTTGATTTGTTTGTGAATGATCATGTGAAATTTGATTTATATTAGGCAGTGTCATTTCTTGATTCACATGGGAGTTATGTGATTGGGTCAATGTTTTAAACCATGATGGTTTGATGTTTCGGTGCCCATTATTATGCTTTATGTTCATTTTTATTTCAAGGATATTAGGGCTAGAGATTAAATTGAATGATTGCTTACGTATTGATTTCTGATCTTATACGCTTTGAGTCCATCGCTGGCGAATTGGTGCATTTTGATACTCTTGCTTGCGCCATATACATGTCTCTGCTGTTTAAGGTGACTAAGGGAAACATCAATTGTCATCTTGAAAACTGACCTTGAAATTGGTCCCTGTTATTAAACGATTCAATTAGTAACTTACTACAGCACAATGTAAAGGGGATAAGGGTGACGATGAAGATGAAGATCATAACAACAAGAAGATGAAAACACAAAACTAAGAAGTGGAAACCCTTCTCAATTAAGGTCATTGGAAAGAGAAGAAGTGATTTTGCAAGCTTAGGGCTATGATTCTAAGATGGTTTAGCTCATGCGGCTTCGTTAGGAAATAATCTTTGTAAGATTGTACTACTTTATTGCCGAGCCATTGTGAGCTTGCATCTTCATGCTGCATCATGTCTTGGGTGTTGTTGATATGTGATGGGTCTTGTTGATATTAAACATCATAGTGCCGTGAGCGTGATTCTTCATGCACTCTTTTAGAGACACTCCTTTACTTCATGAGTTTTGTTTGGATTTATGGTCCATTGTTTGCAGCTGTATTAAAGTAAAGTTGCTTTGCAAATTCTAGTGGAGTATTATCCTGCTGTCACTTCTTATAGGTAAAAACTGGCAACCATATATGTGCTAGTGAGATGCACTTGGAAGAAAATTAAGACGTTATAAAAGGATGTTAACCACTTTTGAAATAGTAAATTCTTTGTTGGGCATTTGTTGATAGTGTGGGAAATTATTTGTGTATGTTGTCTTTTAGACTTACCAGATTTTTAACTGTTTCCTTGTGCAGATTTGAAGGTTGAGCAATAGAGATGCAAAACGGTGATTTCCCAGGTCCTGAAAAGAAGTTTCAAGTCCGGAAATTAGAGATATTAGACATAAATAAGGGTTTCATAGAGCTACTGCAACAACTAACCATTTGTGATTCTGTATCACACAAGCAATTTGAAGAAAGATTTCATGAGATTTGCTCTTATGGTGATGACCATCTTGTATGTGTGATTGAAGATGACAAGTCTGGGAAGATCATTGCAACAGGGAGTGTGTTCATCGAGAAAAAGTTCATTAGGAATTGCGGAAAAGTTGGGCATATTGAAGATGTTGTTGTTGATTCTAGCGCTCGGGGTTTGCAATTGGGAAAGAAAGTAGTAGAATTCCTTGTGGCTCACTCTTGTTCAATGGGGTGTTATAAGGTGATTCTTGATTGCAGTACGGAGAACAAAGCATTTTATGAGAAATGTGGTTTCAAACAAAAAGAAATTCAGATGGTGAAGTATTTCACTTGAGAATCCACCTTGTCCTCGTAAGGCTAACCTAGCTGCTTGACTTGACCATTGATCAAAGATAATCCTCGGGGAGAAAATTTTTATATCACTTTGAATCTTTTCATGCATTATTTGAACAATGAGTTGAGTGAAGAATGAAGGTTGACATATCATTACGCGTTTATGCCTTCTGCAGCTGTTGCTTCGAATTTGCTGGTATTCTCGTCTACAAAGTGGCGTGTTGTCCTCGTGTTCAGGCACCTTAATGGGGTCTTAGCCTACTGTTTTACTGATTATGTTCTTTGCCCTTGCACTTAATATTCTTTATTTCTGTACAACCATTAATATAATAGAATGATTAAGAAATTCAGGTTTTACAAACATCTGATAGTTGCAACATAACATGACCAGTCATATTTTGATTTATTTCACTGTTTTTTGTTATAATTTATAGATAGTTACAGCAACTGAAGTTAACATATAAGGTTCGACAGCAATAAGATGAGTTGCTTCTATTACGATTGGACATGGTAATGTTATAGTTATTGCATCTGTCTCATTCTGATAATTTCACTCCTGAACAAAGGTTTTCGATATTACTGGAACCGTCCAAATCTAGAGAGAAATTTTCAGTTCTATACGATGTTATGAATATTGTACATGATTTAGTACTGAATTACGTTATAGTACGCTATTGTAACAGTACCAACCAATTTTAGATATCATTTTGAGTAATTTTTTAAATTTATAAAATAGCCTTAAGGAACTAAAGATTATATATTAACATTTAGGAAATTTAACATTCTAGACCTCATTGGTTTTATATATTCGGATTTTGTTATTTGTCCAAATGATATAAAGTGCACATTAGGGTATATTTTCATATTGGCAAATGATGTTGTTTCATGGAAGAGTATCAAGCAGATATTGGTAATTTTCTCAACTATGCATTCAGAGTTTGTAGTATACTATAGGGTTGCTTCATTGGCAATTTGGCTCAATAACTTAATTTTTGAGTTGTTTGTAGTTGATTCAGTAGCTAGACTCATTCGGTTGTATTGTAATAATCCTCATACTGTGTTGTTTATTAATAATAATAAAATTATCACAATGTCTAAGCATTTGGAGGTCAAGTATTGGACTATAAAGGAATTAGTGCCGAGAGGTAGCATTATAGTGGAGAATATAGAGACTGAGTATATATTGGTTGATCCACTAACTAAAATACACCTAATTAATTTTGGAAGACATATATACAATATGAGCTTATTGAAGTCCTTAGACACTATTAGTTAGGGATCATTGTATTTGACTCCTAATATATTTGTTTTAATTATCATGTATTATGATAACACAATTTTTATATATATGGATGATCATCATTTTTATGCTTAGTCATTCAATTTGTGGTACATTGTCATAATACATGTGAAAGTCTTAAGATTGTGTCGATCTTAAGCATTTAATGGTCATTAGGCATGTATACTAATTGATCTAGAGCCTATGTGTTTAGGACATATACAAATACATATACAAATCCATAAATTTGATAAGATAAAACATGATCATCATCATCATCACACCTAGTCTGAAATCCCGCAGTGAAGCAGGGTCTGGAGAGGTCATATAGTACGCAGCTTTACCCCTACATAGTAGAGAGGCTGTTTCTGAGAAACCCACATGCAGATGTAACATGCAAAATAATGATGTGGAGAAAAAAGCTTAATAAAATATAAATTACTAATAAAAGTAAATAAATAAATATAAAATAAGAAAATAATATAAGCGTTTAATCCTATAAAGGTTTTCTCTAATGTGATTAACATTAAATGAGAGAAAACAAATTTCTCTAATACAGTTTAATATCAAGTTTAGAGAAACTGAGGTTGACAGACAAAATAATGATACATTTCAAATCATACATGTATCACTGTAGTTTGCCACACTAAGGTATTAGATATGCATGATTGTATTGGATTTATGTATGCATTTGATACTTTTTGATATTGAAAGTCTTAGGAGACCGGATGATAAACTTTCGTTATCCTTAGATCAAATGTTTTATTTTGGTCAACCATTATGTTGATTTTCTTAACCATTTTTACTATTTTCATTTTCAATATAACTGTCGCAATTAATATTTATCTCAGGGAGAAAAATGTTGGAATTCTTACCGGACGACTATTAATTACAACTTTTTATAAATTAAGGCTAAGAAAAATTAAAATTGATCTAAATTAAAGATAATAAAGAAGCTAAAAAATATGATTAAATAGGCTGAAGTCAAGTGAGAAAAATGAACCCTTATTAATATGAGCATATCTGCTTATTAGGCTTGTGATCAAATCTAATAATGTTTCTATAAATAACTGCTAAGGTCTCTTGGAACCTGTTGACAGAAGTTTGTAAACACTGACCTGTTAAAAGATATACGCATTCAAAAGGACGTAAAAAGGCATAAATATGTAACTTTCATAGAGCTAAATCCAATAGATTGTTCAAGCAATTGAGGAGCTTGTTTGTCGAACTATGGATAACAAAACATGTACTTTTCCACCTCATGTCTGTTTATACAAGTTCATCATAGATCTTAGGCTTAAAGCTTCGTCCTATTTCTAACATAATTAGCTCGACTAAGGCTAAGTATTGTCGTTTCAAATCTAGCTACAGCAGGTAATAGAAATTGCAACCATGGGGTGCAAAAATTAGTGAATAACATTAATCATTATGATAGATTCAGATCCAAAGGGTTTGTTATCTTCTCATATTTAGAAGTTACTATGGACTTGGATTTGTCACCATCACCCTTGTGCCTTTGAAAGATTTCTTCTTACTCGACTTGACAGACTTTCCTTTTGAATAGTTTTTTTGTTATACCATCCTGACTATCTCCTTCTTGTCTCAGTTGATGCATAGACCTAAATAATTCAACAGTTGATTCTACTTACGAGAAAAGTTGGATGTCAAACACCATATAAACGTGGATGAAGCTAACCTAACCTCAAACTTGACTCCCCCAGCAACTTGACGCAAGTGAAAATCTCAAGCCGCATTTATTATGGTAAATATTCACCTTACCAGGTCTGCAAAAACATATGGTTTCCTAACCCTTAAAGTTAGGCCAAACTACTATTAACCTTTCATACGATATCATACCTTAGCCAAATATTCATCTTTCACATGCCAACAGACCTTTACCAATGATCAGAAATTGAACTAACGTTTTTTGTTCCCAATAAAGTTGGCCTTCCAAATTAGAGTCTGGAGATAAACTCGTGTGATCTCGACTAAAGTCTAAATTTACAATTTCAATCCTAAAGCAGTTCTTCCATATAATGACAGCTCTTCGTTAAAAAACAAGTGTTTCAACGTTCTTCTGAAGACAAATCTGCTATACAAGATGACAAGCCTATGAGAATTCTTTTGAGAGGGTACTGAGGAATTTATGGAGTTCGGGGAGAATGGCAGTGATAGAATTGAGAAGATGAAACAAAAGGATGTTTTGAATACAATGTATAGTGAAGTTGATCTTTAGCAACCACTAGAAGGCCACTCCCAGCAGTTGTTGCCGCTGTGGTATTGGTTAAAGAACTGAATGGGGTTGAAGGGATGAAGAGAAGCCTTATCTATTCTTATTGCCATCCCTATTCTTGAGGTGGAAAATACTTGAGGGAGAGTGTGGTAAATAGTATGAGAACAAAGGCATAGAGGGTTGGAGCTTCATGGAATTGTGAGGAGGAATGATACTTCAGAATTAAGTATGAACATTCATGCTTTTGGTCTTCATTCTGAATCATTTAGGAGCATGTATTGAGAAGATCATATGAAGGCATTTTTTGGTCAATAGTGGATAGTTTGTTTATACTTGTACAAGAATAGAAATCATAGTATCATCAACATTTTTAATGCAAATGCAAGAAAATTTATAGCACAGTTTTTCCACAACATACAAAAACTTCATGAAATTGTTGATTCTGTGGCAACTCATCAATTATAATATCAATAGTTTTACTTTGCGGATTCTCTCCCCAGCAACTTACAACAGAAACATAAGCCATGTTCCCTAGATCATGACACTTCAATTCAAAATAAACCATGGTTTTCTTCAGATTTACTTTTTTTCAATTATCAAGAAGTTCATGTAACATCTAAGTTGAAAAAAAAAGAAGAAGAAAAAGCAGACAATTGAAAAGAAGAAAGAGCATGACATTTAACAATTTACTATTTATATTCATGATGGTGTGGTTTGAGTAAGATTCTTTAATTCTTTCAACAATCGGTTGACAGAAGCTTTTACTTGATGTGGCACTGACAAATTTGGATGCACCTCCTCTATACCATACAAAATGATGACCCGCATTACAATAGCCAGATTCAAAGTATTGATATCACCTTTCCACACGCTCTGATTCACAAACTTGCATGAATTACGTAAGTTACACTTACTGCATACCTGAGAGAAGTAAAATGCAATCACATTTATTAGTATGTAGCCTTCTAAATTAACACAGAAAAGATAAGCAGATTAGCTTACTTACAGTATCCTCTTTGATCCCAAAATAAAGGCGCAATCTTTTTGCAGAAAAGATATTCTTCTTCAAGAGAGATGGGCAACCAAAAAGAGCCACCTTTTTTAAGTCACTGCCGGATAACCATCTGCATTTCATGGATTTCCAACAATAAATTGAACAGAAATAAATTGAGAAATTGAGAGAGGATTCTTCCTCCTCTTTTGGATTGGACAGCAAAAGGAAGGGGGAAACCAACAAAGCTGTCATATGCTTCAATAATTATGAGTCGACAAATATCTATTTGTCTTAGAATTTCTTTATTGAGAATTCTAGAGGTTGGTCGTGGATGGGAATTGGAGTCTTTATTGGGAATTCAAAGGGTTGATCAAGTATGGAAAAATATTTGGTCATACGTAAGAAAATATTTTCCAACATTGGAAATCTTCAACATTTATTAGGGAAACTTGAAAGACTTTACAAACCCTCGATAAATAGACGAGAAGAGATATGTTTCATCAATTCATTCCAACCAAGAGAGAAATCTACATGAAGTGAGGAAATTTGAGAAGTTGTCCATATCTCTCAAGTTTGAGTGTGTGTACTTCACAAAATTGCACGAGTTTCTCATTGTAATTATACTTTAATATAATAGAAGTCTCCATATTTTCTTATAACTATTTTAGTTCCTTATACTTCGTTTTATCTCTCTCGTTTACTTAATTTATTTAATGCCTAATGGTATGGAAATGCAGTCATTTCCTCTGCATCAACCCTATTCATGATACTATCAAAATGAAACAAGGGACCTAAAGAATGATAGAGGCTTTATGGAAGTGTGTGACTTGGACTATTGATTTGGCCGTGAAGATATATATCTGCCACATAGGAATTCACAATCAAATGTATCTTTGTTCCAACCTCTGCATAAGTCCCATTGAGAGGATAGGCTGGTTTGCTTAATGATCCCATTATTTTTCCCTTCATTTTGAGGAGTTTTTCACGAAAAAAAATTTGGTATTCTCCTTTTACTCTCTTGATTACCTTCATACTATTTTCACTTTATTAAGTTTTTGGAACGATTTCCAAGTTGGAAAGCTGAAGTGTAAGACAGTATGCAGAGACCCAGCATTGCATTTTCTGCCTTAAAATGACCCATAGACAACATTTCATGCAACTCAAAACAACTTGCGTACCAAAGTTTCCTGAATCCTAGGAACTTGCAACTTCTATTCATGTCGGATGCAAGTGTGAATTTTGAACCATAGTGCATCAACTGCCTATACCTTAGGAAAAAGGTGTTTAGATACCAAAATTCAATTCTGATTAAGCAAGCATTGCAATAAATGCGCAGTACGATAAAGCTCATGCTAACGTAAACACCTATAGAACAAAGCAGCCAACGAAATAGGCACTAGTATGTTGTATAAAGAAAGAAAGAAAGAAAAGGGACGTACTTTGCAATTTCTTGATGGTCCTTGCCAAACTCCACTGCAGCAAACTTGATGAAGTTTCTACCATAACCATTACCAAAGCAACGAAAATTCAACTCATCCCCTTTCAAGAAATTTGCCTTACGGAAGTACCCTTCTTTATACAAATGAGACACAAACGCTTCCATTTCCGGTGACCACTCCTTAGACACATCGACTTCCTCATTCTCTTTCTCGTTTCTCTTCATTTCCCCTGCCACGACATTCTTCCCCGCGAACATGGTTACGAGACTCGTAGGAAATAGAGTCGTTTTAGATGGGACATCCTCTTTACTGGTCCGTAATTGTGCTTCTCTTAAAACCCTCACTGCCTTCTCCGATTCCCACGATTTCCTTTTAAACTCGTTGCTCTCATTTTGGGTCTCTGTTTCAGCATTTTCGATCAATCCCACTGCTTCCTGGAGTCGGGTTGAAGGAGAAGAGGATAACGTTCTGCAAAAGTTGTGAAGGAAGGGTTTGCAAGGAGTACAGAGAGGTTCTGAGTGTTTGAGGAGAAGTGCAACTAGGGACATCGAGTTTAGGGGTTTGAGGGTTTTGGGAAAGGTTTAGGGCAAAAGAGGGACGGAATAGAGCACGCGCTCCGTTATATATATATATATTTAAAATAATAAATTAAGTAAAAATATTAAACTTAATGTCATTTTAAAAGTGAGATTTTCACTTAATAATAAATAATTAATTTAGGCCATATGACTTAATAAATGACATGTTTGGTGTAAGTAATGAGTTGGATTGGATCCAACGAACTCAAAAAAGTGTGACATAAAATTCAAAGGGGGTTTATATAAAAAATTTAGGGTTAATTATTAAAAAAATTAAACTTTACTTAATTCTACAATTATTCCAAAATTTTAAAAATTGGTAATTAAATATTTCAATTTTCAATTTTTTTCAAATATAACTCTACGTTAATATTTCTGTTAAGGATGCTTATGTGATAAGACTACAACTATATATATTTGACATGTCAAACTTAATTAAACAAATTAAGTAAAATTAAGCAAATTAAAATAAAAGGGTTAAAAACCCTAAATTAATTTAGAATCTCAAATTTTTACCTACACAACATTCTTTATCGAAGCACACCTTTTCTTCTATGTTGCATGCCTTATCTTTGCAGTCGCTCCTCTTCTTTATAGAGTGTGTTATACTTTTCTTCGTTGTCGCACCAATCTTCTTTGTCACATACCATTCTTCGCTCCTCTTTGCATTATAAAATGTGTGATTCGCTCCTCTGTCGAACACCAATCGTTGCTCCTCTTTGCATTACAAAATTTGTCACGTTACAATAATTGAGATTTTGAAGGATAGAGAGTTGATAAAAAGAGGCATGTCTTGTTTATACTTTTGTTTATTTTTTTGATTTTCCTAATTTTTTGTACCCAAGTTCCCTTTTTCTTTTTCTTTTATGTTTATCAATTCTTTAAAGGAAAACTAAGAAAGTGCTTCATATGTATTCAACTTATGAATTATGCTTGGAACATAATACTCTTAGATAGTTATTGATTTATCTGTAAGCATAGCTTGAATTTCGAAAAAATTTAAAATGTTGTTGTTAAGATTGTTCTTAATATTCTACCATGCTACAGAATTAGGATTGAGAGGATAATATTCTAACATGCTCAAGTTTTAACCTTTCTTTATTGTGTTTGTGTTTGCACAACCTAAACCAGTAGCTACGATAAGTGTTTCACAATAGAAGACAAGTTATTTGTCTTTCCCTACCAATATGTTCACTTGATTTTCTTGAGATAATATGTCACCTTATAGCAATGAAAAGTAAATGTGACGTATATACATACAGAAGGTAGATAATGTCAAGGATTAATATTTGTTTTAACATAAACACTATTTTGAAACTTTTGGTAACTTTGCTTTTGAGTATAAATTAATATATATTTAAGTCATGAATCCCCTTTAATAGCGCTAGTCATTTGCACCAAATTATATAAATATTACCATTTATATCAAAATTAGGTATCTTTTTTATTCTTCTTTTCAGTGTTTCCAATTGTCCCAAATTGAGATTGCTAAATTTTTCTTCTCCTTTTAAATATTCATTTATAACCCTAACTCATTCTGAACATCTTCCACTAGGCAAGAATCCCCCTTGATGGAAATAATCATCTCAATTCTTCACTCTTTGTCATCTTCTATTTGTTCCTTATTGTGTTTTTGTAATTAACCCAATATTATTGTAATAACTTGAATATACTTTACTCAATTGTGTTTTTATAATTAACCCTACATTATTGTAGTGACTTGAGCATACTTTACTTAGTTGAGTAGATAATATCTTACCATGCTTAAGTTCTAACCTTTCTTCGTTGTGTTTGTGTTTGCACAATGTAAACCAGTAGCTGCAGTAAGTGTTTCACAACAGAAGGTAAGTTGTTTGTCCCTTTTCTACCAGTAACTTTGTATCCTTTTTAAATTTTAATTCTTAATTCTTCTTTAGGCTGAATTTAATTCTCAATTAATCTTCAAAACTATAAATATCAGGAACTAAAATATCAGTCATATATTGATGTTTACTAGATTTGCTTGAGATAACATGCCACCTTATAAAAATAAAAAGCACATGTCAAGTATATACATGTCATAAGGTAATTAATGTTAAGTATAAACATTTGTTTTAACATAAATAACATAATTGTCCCAAATTGAGATTGCCTAGTTTTAGAATATGTATCATTTTCTAAATATTCATTTATAACTCTAATTTAGTATAAACATTTTCCACTAGGCAAGAATTCCTTTTAATGGAAATAATAATTTAAATTTTTCACTCTTTGTCATCTTTTATTTTTTTTCCTTATTGTGTTTTTGTGATTGATCGTATATTATTGTAGTGATAATTTGGTTTTATAATTAACCCTATAGCATATACTTTACCCAGTCACACATTCCCTTATCTCATCTTATTTAGTCTAAACTTTTGTACATACTTCCCTTTATAACCATTTTCTTATATATTATGTTATATGTTATTATTTAAAATGCCTAATATTTTGCAGATGTTGGTAAATTTTGAATTTTATTATAGTGGGGTGTTGGAAAGACATGATAATAAATATGTTAGGGGTAAGATTAAAAGAAAGAAGGGTATGGGTATTGATGAACTTAGCATGCTAGTCCTAAAAGGATTTCCTAAAGATAAATGACATAGCGTAATATCTATGTTTTACTAATTTCTTCACGAGTCGATAAGAAGCTTAAAGGAGTTAAGCTCACACTATGATAAGAACATGTTGGCTATGTTCCAGCAAATGGAAGATTTGAATTATCACGATGTTAAAATCTACTACGAACATGGTTATGAGCATCCTGAAACAGATAGTGAAAATTCTGACTTTAATATTGGTAATGAATTTGGTAATAATGATAAGGGGTTGTTCTAAGTTCAAGTGTATCAAGATGACGACTTTACTGCTATGTAGATATGTGAATTTGGAGATATTTTAGATGATGATGAGTTATTTACAACTAATGATAAAGAATATATTACTGTGAGAACAAATGAGAAGAGATGTGATAAGACTGTACATATTGGGTTTTAATTTGACAATATTATTGATGGTGTTAAAAGCATTGGAAAGGGTTGCAATGAAGCAGTGATTATTTCAAAAATACACAAATATAAAAAGGAAGTTCACGTGGTTCAAATAGTGAATATAATGATAGTGATGTTGAAGCTTAATTACCAGTTTGAGTGATGATGAAGTATTTATTCTAAAAAAAATACGTTGTCTTTAATCCAAAAACATATATGAAAGATTTTAAGGCTGAAATTGAAAGTTTAAAGATGAGATGCAGTTGAGGGAAGCAATAAGAAACTGTGTAGATACAAATGGATATAATGTTTCAATGGCAAGATCCAGTGTGAAAATAGAGGCATTTTGTGAGCCACAATGTTCTTTTCAAGTATATGCTAGTCGGATTGGAAATGAAAACATTTGCTGTGAAGACAGTAGGAAACAAGAATATTTGTAGGAAAGTGCAAATGAAAACAAGTTAGTAGGGAATGGATAACAAATGAATTCTTACTCA
>JANKOD010000191.1:3788746-3816054 GCA_026284645.1 Erythroxylum acuminatum
CCATCCACACCCACAGCTTTATTTGGGTTGAGAGAGAAAACTGTGTGCCGAACTTCCGTAGCATGGATGGGAAGAGTAAGGTTTAGAAGCCGATCCGGGGAAAGCAGAGGAAAGCCACCAAGAGTGGGCAAAGGATTGATCGCAGTGGTGTCGGGATTATACAGCTGGATGAAAAAGTTTCTCACTAGAGAGCGAATAGAGTCAGAACCTGACACTAAGGACCCTGAGGTATCCAAAAGACTATCCAGGTGCACCTTTCGCCGTTTAGCCAATGTGACCGTATGATAAAACTTGGTATTCCGGTCGCCCTTAGAAATCCAATCGCATTTGGCTCGTTGATGCCAGAATATTTCTTCCTCACATAACACTTGTAAGAGGTCCTGGCTTAAACGTTTTTCTAAATCCAACAGCGTGTCTGACGTGTCAGATTGCATTGCACGCTGAATACCCTCGAGACGGGAAAGAAGACGTTTTTTACGATGGAAAATATGGCCAAAAACCTCGTGATTCCAACGCAAAAGTTGACGAGCGAAACCCTAGAGGGAGGCGCTAAAAGTAGCGGTCGCAGGAAACCAATGTTCGGCCACCACTTCGCTGAAATTAGGATGAGTAAGCCACGCGTTTTGAAACCGGAACCCAGTGGAAGACGAAGTCCGGGGAGAGGATCTGTTGATATGAACCAACAAGGGGCGATGATCGGAACCTAAGAAAGGAAGATGTTGAGTGACCGTAAAAGGAAAGGCATGAAGCCAAGCAGTCGAGCCGAACATCCTGTCCAACCGAGCTTGAGTCAAACCACGACGCCAAGTGAATTTAGAGCCCATAAAACCCAAATCATGAAGACCACTCTGATGAACCCAACCCCTAAACTGAGGATTAACAATGCGGGTGTGCGGGGCTCCCCCCTGTTTATCAGAAGCCGCCAACTTGGCATTGAAATCACCCCCCACCAACCAGGGCTCCGAGGTAAAAGCACCTAGCCATCCCAACAGACGCCAAAGAACTTTCTGAGTGGTCCGTTGAGGACTGGCATAAACCGGTGTGAAGGCAAAGGACAAATTATTAAAACGGACCTTCGTGTGAATAAATTGACGATGCGCAATAACTACCGAAACTTCAATACCTTCCTTCCAAAGAATCCAAATGCCACCGGAAAAACCAACAGCTTCAACACGGAACGAGTAATCAAAACCTAATTTCCTAATCTCTGCGTTAGCGCGATGACCACTAATACGAGGTTCAAACAAAACCAGAATACCCGGGTGATACATACGTACATAATTACGTAGTATGGCCTGGGTATTCGGCCCGCCCATTCCTTGGCAATTCCATACGTCGGATGCTGGTTGAACCACAACTGGTGTACCCGCCGACTCGCAGGGCATGGTGGAAGCAGTAGCCTGACTCTGGGCCGCCGGCGGGCGTGGAGAAGCGTCAGACTGGAGAGAAGAACATTTACTGGACTCATGCCCCACCATTCCACAGGTGAAGCACACAGTCGGAAGGCCTTCATATACAACCATCAATGGTTCGCCATCGAGCTCCACCGAAGGGATTAACGGGACGGTAAGATCAATGTCGACGGCCACACGGGCAAACCGACCGCGTTGAGTCTGCATTGTCGCCTCATCGATTTTAACCGTCTGTCCCACTTGATTCCCCAACGCTGAAAGGATCAATGGGTGATAACGCGCAATGGACAATTCCGGGAAACGAATCCAGGTAACAGCTCTGGTAACCTTGCCGGTGGAGGGACAAAAACTGGGCGTCCATTTCTGAACCGACAACGCATGTCCGAAGATGACCCAAGGGCCGTTGGTTAAAGCATTAATGAAATCAGTAGGATCAATGAATTTCACGAGATAAAAATCACAGTCCAAATCTATGACCTTCGTAGGCCCTTTCGGACGCCACAATAATGCCAATCTGGTGCAGAGAACTTGGTAGCCAATCCGACGACCCAGCAGTTTGATAACTACCGCATTGTCCCACTGCTGATCCAACCGCTCCTTGAACGGTGTTGAAAGCAGCACCCCCTTCCCTGCCTCGCCCGACAGCTGTATAATGTCCCCCTCCACCGTCTCGAGCGGCTCCTCCGCCGGCCAAGCACGGGAAGCAGGCTCCACTTCCACCGTGGAGGTACCGAGGACCGCACTATAAGTTGGTTTAGGAGTCGGTGGAGGATCTTCATCTCGCTCGCGAAGCCGAACCTTCTTAGGAAGATGACCCTCTTGCATGGAGGAGGCCATGCAACCCACGAAAACACAGTAAACAGAGGAAACTGGAGGACGAAGATGAACAGTGCAGAGAAATTCTTTTTAGTCTTTTTTTTTTAAACAGCTAATTGTACTTCAGTCTTGCTACCTTCAACTTCTTTATAACTTCAATCAGCCATTATCCTAAGTTACAATGAGGCCACCTATCAACAATCATGGTGTAAATTTCTTAATAATGATCATTTTGGTCCTACTTATAATGAAAATCAATAGAAAAAAATTAAGTTAATTGAATTTTGAATTTGATTAAAATTTGAGAAACTTGGCTGAATAATTTAAATATGATTTAAAATTAAAAAGTCTAGAAAATTATATTCCAAACTCTTCAATCTAATTTTTAGTTATTTGATATTTAAAATTCTAGAAAAATATTCTTTCTAATTTTTAGTTATTTGTAAAAGTTTATTCTCTTAGACTTTGTTTAAAAAAAATAACAAATTACATTCCTTATGAACATTACACTTATGCTAATCAAATATTATTAATATGATGATTTAACCAATATCTTAAGTTTAAACATAATTAATTAAATTTGATTTAAACTAGTAATTTATTATAATTATTAATTTAAGCTAAATAATTCGAACCAAGTTTAAGAATAGTAACATTTGATTAATCCATGTTTAATATTATATTATATGTGTTTTGTCATTATTTTTTAACTGAAATTTAAGAGAAGGAATTTTTCTAGAAAATTGAAAACTATATTTTTGGAAATTTATGAGATGTCTTAAATAATCGATATAGCTAATTAATAAATATATTGTTAGAAAATATATGGACTAATATAATCACAACATTAATTCCATATGTATAACTATTAATTGAATTGCCTGATGTATGTTCAATAACCATAATGAGATGGTTATTAATTTACTTTTTTTTTATATTACTAATTTACTAATTACATTTTAGACACGTAATAATATCCTAATAACTATATATTAGTCTATTAAACTGTAGTTCATAACACGTAAATTTAATTTTACGAGGGACTCATCGCTAAAACCAAATTTGTTGTATTTAGACCAACACAACGCCATACGACTTCGTCCACTTTGCTCGATCCTTTACCTAGACAACATGAGTGGCACACGAGCTTTTGTCCTACGTGGCCACTTTCTTCCACTAGAGCGGGGCCTAACTATCCAGCATGGCAACAGTTTGTGGGCCCATTGCAAAAGAAAGACATGTTGAATGCCGCGTGGCGTTGGGTAATAACGAGACAAAAGTCTGTCAGTCCTAATGTATAGCACGTGACTCTCAGGAGAACCGTTTGGATCGGAGAGTTTTCCCACGTCTAACTGTGAAGAAGAACAAAAATCCTCTTCTCGAAGGGTGTTGCTGTCATGGAACTAAACTAATGCCCACCTAATCCTCCTTTGTATTGTTCCTCCTTCACGCTTCTCTAGACAAGCACTGACCTTTGTCGATATATTACACACTTCAAAGTACTTCGCACACACACTCACTCACTTTCACGTATTTTAGTCTCCCAGATCACAGATAAGAGAGGATCTTTGAGCAAGCTCTCTCTTTGGTGTCAATGCTACCATGGACCAGAGCTATGGAGGTGTAGACGCAGAAAAGGCCAGACTTGACACTGCAGAAGAAAATGAGAGATGCCCTGTAGAAGAAGTAGCACTAGTTGTGCCTGAAACTGATGATCCAACAATACCAGTGTTGACATTTCGTGCATGGTTTCTGGGTTTTGCTTCATGCATAGCCCTAATCTTCCTCAACACTTTTTTCACTTACCGCACTCAGCCTCTCACCATCTCAGCCATTCTAATGCAGATTGCAGTCTTGCCAATTGGCAAGTTTTTGGCCAGGGTTTTGCCCACTACACAATATAAGATCTTCGGTTGGGGGTTTACTTTGAATCCTGGACCGTTTAATATCAAAGAGCATGTGATCATCACTATCTTTGCTAACTGTGGAGTATCTTATGGTGGGGGTGATGCCTACTCTATTGGTGCCATTACTGTCATGAAGGCTTACTATAAGCAGAGCCTCAGTTTCATTTGTGGGATTTTCATAATCTTAACTACTCAGGTAAGAACTTACAGTTATGTTTTTTCTTCGCCTCCAAATCCTTTTCGGGTTTGACTGTTGCTGAGTGAAATCTTACGTTGAATTTGTGATGGCACCGATTGTTTAAGGATTGATAAAGTTGAGATCTTTTAAATGAAATTGGTTTGTTTTGTGTTACTGTCTCTTTTTAAATTGCTGAGGTTACTGATTTGTTTCTGAAGAGCAAATCAAGTTGATCACTATGCAATTTACTTCAAGTAAATATAATATTAATTTCCCAATCTTCTGAAACACTTGAATGATGCTAAAAGATGACATTTTGGATGAAAAAGTTGCTCTATTTCTGTTGAATTTTTTAAGTTGTTCTTTGGATTGTGAAGGCTGGACCTTTCCTTATTTCTTGCCATTTTGTTCTCTCACGTCTTACGTGTAAAGACTTCTCTGCACTAACTTAATATTAGAACTAGTTTCAGTAACCTTTCCTTTTCATATTTGGCTATATTAATGCAGATATTAGGCTATGGATGGGCTGGTATGCTGAGGAGGTACCTGGTTGATCCTGTCGAGATGTGGTGGCCTTCAAACGTGGCTCAGGTTTCTCTGTTCAGGTCTGGCTTCTAATTCTTTCCTACTTTTACCTTCTAAACCTTTGCCTGGCTTTCAAGTTTTTCCACGAACTGTTTGGTTAAAGATAATTAATGAGAGCACTCATTGACTGCTCAATTTTATATTTTGTTTCGTTTGTTGAAGAAACATAATCAAAAGAGTAGCCCAGTCCCATAATAAGATTATCAAAACAATTGCTTAATGAGTTTGGAATTTTTAGAAAACTGGTTACCTGGTGTATGTTCCCCATTTCAAAGTTTAGGAACAAAATATATATATATATTTCTTAACTTTTCTTCAAGCAAGAACCTTTGAATTTCAAAGTTTAGATTCAAGTGTTGGAATTCAAAAGAGGTAAAGTCTGGGAAATGTGTAAGGTAGTGATGTTAAAAGTTTGTTTTCTTTGCATGAATTGTCATGTCCTTCGGCTGAGAATTTGTTTCGAGGTTTGCTTTCTGTTATTCCATGGGCATTTGGCAGTCACTGCAACTAAAAAATATGTCATATTTTCTTAATTTGCTATTGGCTGCTAGGAAACCATTTCTAGTTAGATTTATGAAGGCAATGAATCATGCAGAATCACTTGCACACATAAAGAACATATTACAGATGAAGTTTATAATTGCTACATACGAACGTTCAATAAAACATTTTGTCTGCTGGAGAACTCATTTTGGAAAATTTGTTTCTACAGAGCACTTCATGAAAAGGAATCCAACAAGAAAAGCATGAGCCGAATGCGATTTTTCGTGGTTGTCATGGCAGCAAGCTTTATCTATTATGCATTTCCTGGCTACTTGTTCCCAATCCTGACATTTTTCTCATGGGTCTGCTGGGTGTGGCCACACAGTATCACAGCTCAACAAGTAGGTTCAGGTTACCATGGATTAGGGGTTGGTGCATTTACCCTTGATTGGGCTGGAATTTCTGCTTATCATGGCAGCCCCCTTGTGACACCATGGCATTCCATTCTTAATGTTGGGGTTGGATTTATCTTGTTCATCTACATAATAGTCCCTATCTGTTATTGGAAGTTCAACACTTTTGATGCCAGGAAGTTTCCTATTTTTTCCAACCAACTTTTCACTTCTACTGGCCAAAAATATGATACCACCAAGATCTTAACTCCAAATTATGAACTCGATATTACTGCTTATAATAGTTACGGCAAGCTGTATCTTAGCCCTCTGTTTGCATTGTCAATTGGATCGGGGTTTGCAAGATTTACAGCAACGCTAACTCATGTGGCACTCTTTCATGGAAGGTAAGCCGCCTTCTAAGTTTAGTTTCATATGCAGCAAATTGTTCAAAAGTTCCCATATATCATCAATTTATATTGCCTTCTGATCGGAAAGCCGATCAAAGATACCTTTGTTTAATTTTCTGCTGTCCAGAGACATGTGGAGGCAAAGCAGATCAGCAATGAAGAACGTGAAATTGGATGTTCATGCAAAACTAATGAGAAATTACAAGCAAGTGCCTGAATGGTGGTTCTACATTCTACTGGTAGGGAGTGTTGCCTCGTCTTTACTAATGTCTTTTGTATGGAAAAAGGATGTGCAGTTGCCATGGTGGGGTATGATATTTGCATTTGCATTGGCTTGGGTTGTTACACTTCCTATTGGAGTCATTCAAGCAACTACGAACCAGGTAATACAGCCAATGTAACTATTGATTTAGACCTTAAACGAGAAACTGAGTGCATATTTGAACTCAGAATGTTCCTGTATTTATATTGCAGCAACCTGGATATGACATAATAGCACAGTTTATTATCGGGTACGTCCTACCAGGAAGACCAATCGCGAGCTTGCTTTTCAAAATTTATGGACGAATCAGCACAATCCATGCTCTCTCTTTTTTATCTGATCTGAAACTTGGGCATTACATGAAAATCCCACCTCGGTGCATGTATGTAGCTCAGGTATTACAGCTAAGGAACTCATATCCACTTTAGCAATTGCTACCTCTGCTCTTGCAGAGTGTTATACTGAAGATCTGGCTATTGTTTTTTGTAGTTGGTAGGAACTTTAGTTGCTGGTGTAGTCAATCTTGCAGTTGCTTGGTGGATGTTGGATAACATTGATAACATTTGTGATGTTGAAAATCTTCATCCTGATAGTCCATGGACCTGTCCCAAATACCGAGTCACCTTTGATGCTTCTGTAATTTGGGGCCTGATTGGACCAAGACGGCTCTTCGGACCTGGAGGATTGTACCGAAATTTGGTATGGCTGTTCCTCATTGGAGCTTTCTTGCCGGTGCCTGTTTGGATATTGAGCAAAACGTTCCCAGAAAAGAAATGGATTCCATTGATAAACATACCAGTCATATCTTATGGCTTTGCTGGAATGCCACCTGCAACTCCAACCAACATAGCAAGCTGGCTGATCACTGGCACCATCTTCAACTACTTCGTTTTCCGATTCAACAAGCGCTGGTGGCAGAAATACAATTACGTTCTGTCAGCAGCATTGGACGCTGGGACAGCTTTCATGGGTGTTCTCTTGTTCTTTGCTCTGCAAAACGAAGGTGTAAATTTAAAATGGTGGGGAACTCAGCTTGATCACTGCCCTCTTGCAACCTGTCCAACCGCACCAGGTATCAAGGTTGATGGATGTCCTGTCTTTACATAGCCATAAAACTGGACATGCTAGAGCTGGTTTAGAGTTGATATTGGAAGTGCAAATGCAGTAGAAGTGGAGATTACTGAGCACTAAAATAACCAATTTGCTTTCCTTTGTGTACACTTCTAAATTTAAGTGCAATAAGTGCAATTGTGATGGCCTTTGTGAGATTAGTTGCATCTTTTGGTTTTATTTGTCCATAAGAATAACACGCATTATTGGATTTCTTCAGACCCCGCATTTTAGCGGGACTCTTATTAGGTGTTGTTATTGTTATCATTGTTCAGTTAAAATCAAGACCCGCATTTTAGCGCGGCTCTAATTAGATGTTGTTATTGTTATTATTGCCGAGTTAGGATACAGCTCAGGCAAGCAATTCAAGCTTTCTCTCATTTCATCACAAATGTTATAAGAGAATATTGTTATAATATGTTTAGCTTTAAGATGAAATGAAAACTCTCAAAATGTTCCTATTGATTAAGACAAAACTCTTCATATGGATCAATTGTTCTCTTTTGTTTAGGCTTGACAATTGGATCTGGGCCCGGCTTGGCCGGACAGACAATGACAAAACGATATCATTTTTAATTTTTTTTTAAAATAATAAATTAGGCCAAGTCACCCTAACTCAACCCGACTCATTGTCATCCCTAATTTTATTTTACATGGATATAATAAGAAATGCTATCTAATAAATAATAATATACTTCTTATAATTTCACTATGTTCTGATAACTCCCTTATAATTTCAATTGAATTTAAGGATTTTTCTAATTTGATAATACACCAAATAGACTTTTTTAATTTTAAATTTTTAGTCGAATTTTTTAAATTATTTATGTTGAAATAATAATTTTGATTTTTATTTATTTATAATAGTAATAATCATAACTTTATCAAATAAAAATTCAATAAAGTACTATGTAAAGGGTATATTTTACAAATAGTCAAAATATAATATCTCTTTAAAAACATTAGGAAACCGCATACGACGGCGGTTCATGACTGGAATCAAATTGGTAACTACTAATTAACGGTCAAGAGCAACTGCTCCCACGAAAATGGAAGAAGAAAAAAAGCTACTACCTTTGAACGAGGCAGAAATGGAGTTGTTTTGATCAAATGATGACGTTCAAGTTCAAAAGTGCCACATCCAATTCGTTTGTGTGTTTCGTTTTCCTTGCAGCTTTTGTTTATCAATTTCCAAGTTCAGGTATTCATCAAAATCCTTTTCCTTTTTCTTCACAGTTTATGATCTTCTGTCCTTGTAGTTAATATGATATGGAGATTTGGTTGATTCTCTTTGGTTGTTGTTTGTGAAGTTGGAGCAGAAGTGCCCAAATTTGCTTTCAGTTGGTTGAACGATAACAACACATTCCGAGCTGGAGAAAGTGCGACCATAAGTATCAAAGTGTTGGGAACATTCGAAAATTCTTCGCTTGGAAAAAGTGATTTCAGGCCTACAATCACAGTCAATGAGAAGATAGGAAACAGTTCTTTCATTTCTGGGGTGTTCCTAGATACTTCAGGGGACACTAGCCAGTGGAGAATTCTCTTCACTCCAATCAGAGTTGGGATATTTAATGTGCTCATCAATGATGACCTCTTCAAAGTATTTGATTCATCTCTCCATTTCGAAGTAATTCCAGGTTGAATTTACACTTTTGGATGCATTTCATAATTTACAGGAACGGAACTAATTGATGTTCTTACTTTCGTATATGAGTGTGATTTGTGTTGTTCTGATTGCCTTTGTCTTATTCAAGGGAGAATACATCCATCGGTCTGCATTGCTTACTGGCTGGGTCTAATGAATCAGTTTGAAGCCGGTGACAAAGCCACAGTGGTGATTGCTCCTAGAGATGCATTTGGGAATAACGTTTCTTCAAGCTGGGAAGATCTAAACCCTTACAATTTCACGGTTTCAGCAGTTTTTGCAAATGGTTCTTCTGCTGATGTACCGAATGTCACTCATATGGGTTGGAATGAACTTGGTAACATTGTCATCGAATTCATTGCAGCAAAAGCTGGAAATCTTTTGTTGTCTGTAAATGGAGGAAACCATTCTTTGAATGGTTCTCCACTTCCATTCATCGTCTACTCAGGTTACATGCAGTAGCCTTTATTAGCTCATAGCATCTAGTTGCATCAATCTTAATCTTAAGTTTCGTAAAATTTTCAAATAAAGCCAAGTATTTTATAAGAACTCATTTCAGCTCTACTTCCTATGTTGGAAGTGCTTCCCTATTTGGGATTCAGATTCCCATTTACATATCCTGTCATCATGTCTTTGTCAGGACCTCTGGATGTTTCGAATTGCCTTGCAAAATGGAAGTTTAAAACCACCAGATGGCAGATATATTCTAAGATGGAGATTTTTATACACCAGCAGGATCAATATGGGAACCTTGTTCCAGGATTATATGAATTTGATGCTGATGTTGTTCAAAAGGAGACAAATCTGTCTATACCAGTTTCTGATTTAATGTTTAAAGAAGTGGATCCAGGGATTCAGTTATTGTCTTTCAGTCTTTTAGAACCAGGAAACTTCTTGCTCATTATATCAGATTCGCAGCATAACATGAGTATCTCCAATATGCCATTAGCATACACTGTTTTTATAGGTTAGTATCGTCTAGTTCTTACCTTGCACTACTTGAAATATATGTTTATTTATTGCTTGTTTACACTTATGCATAACTTGCTGATACTTCTTTCTGACAACATTTATTTTTGTATGCCTTAAATCAATAGGTTATTGCGATGGATCAGCAAGCATTGTCAATGGATCAGGCTTAAATGGTTCAGTTGCTGGTGAAACTGTACAGCTTTTAGTTTATTTGAATGACATTTTTCAGTATCCAACCTTTGTTGAAGTAGCTAGCATACAAGTTCAGATAGTCAAGGAGCTTGTTTCATACTTTGTACAGCCAAGCATCCACCCGATCATCAATGGTAATGGAATTGAATGGAATCTTTTACATTGATTGCATTAGTTGTTGTTTGAAAAGAACCATGATCTATGGCACAGGTACTGGACCTACTCAAGATAGGACTAGTAATTCAATCAGCCAATCAGAAACTGCTCCTGCACCGCTTCCTCATGTAAGCAACACGGTGACAAGTCCTTTGTATGTGTCCTTTCAACACTCAGGTTCTGATCTTTCCCATTCTCCATTCAGTCTGATGGAAATCCACAAATTCTTGCCAATGCTTTCAATGTAATTTATACTCCTGAGAAGAGTGGGATCTATGAAATCTATGTATTATGTGGAAATATTGTTCTGAATGGAGGTCATCCTTTCAGAAAGGAAGTGAAAGAAGGTATTCATCTTAATTTCTACCGAATGTTTCCAATTTTCTACATGTTCCTTCTTCTTAGTTACTTAAAAACAATATGAAATATGCAATCCTTCTATTTTATTTTTCCTTTTTTCAGATATTGATATTGTATCTGTTTCTTAATTACATCTCAAACTTCATCTGAATAATCGAATGACTGAGCTAGCAAATTGAGAGATGCTAACCTACGGTAGTTCAGATTTGCATTTTACATTTTTTGAAGTGCTCATGCGAATGCTGATAGATAGGTACGTCTGTTTACTTCTTTTTTCCATGCAGTTATTTTCAGGATTGTTTTGCCCCCATGTTTCCAGATATATAGGTACTTCTGTTTGCTTCTGTTTTCCAGTTATTTTCAAGACTGATTTGTCCCCATGTTTCCAGGTGAGGTTAACATATCTCTGTCAGGAGTTAGGCGATTTGCTTCAAAGGTTCCAAAGCTGGTTGAGAATGAAATAGTAGTGCAGCTAATGGATTCATTTGTTAATCCAGTCTCTACCCAGCAACAGAAGCTGACACTAGAGATTGCTTCGGTTAACAAGTCTGGCTTTGCAAGTGGAACGTTTATTGACAACAATGATGGTTCATACTCTTGTAATTATGTGGTCAAGGAAGTTGGAACTTATGAAATGTGTGTTTCATTTGATGGCATGCGCTTCTCACCCTGCCCTTTTGGGGTAAATGCCTACAGTGGTAAGTAAAGATACGAACAAATTCATAACAAAGTTTTGTATATCAAAGAAAGCTAGCTTATCCTTCTTGCAATTGCTAACAAGTTTGAGAGTTTAGACTGCTTAAACATCTAGCTCGTACAAGATAATGTTAAATTTTCTTTTAGTATCAAAATGCAAGATATCATTTCTTTAATTCCTTAACAAGCATCAGATGTTCACGTTAGATATTGAAACGGCCATTATTGTATCTGGTACTTGGTCCAATTTAATGTTTCTACTTGATTTTTTCTGCTCCTTCATTGCTTTGTTGATGAGCTATCATGTTAAGGAGAGAAAAAAGGAGAGATTCTTGAATTCTTAACATTTGCCAATGCTGTGCATCCACTTCCAGTTGCATTTCCTGTTTCTTATGCTAGTTAGTTTTAGTATTATCTCAGAAAGAGACTTGATGCACATGGTTTGACAATTTCTTGAATTCTGAAGATTCCATGGCCAATACATAGTAAAGCAATGATTCTTATGAAACAGATTTCTGTAACAAATAAGTATGAAAAGTAATGAAAGAACGAGAAAAGGAGATATTACTTAGGTTGTGTATGAAGGGTCAAGTAGTATGCTGCCGAAGCTTATATTGTCATATGAAATTACCCGAGGTAGGTCAGAATCACATTAAGTATTCTGAAGCCTGAAGCTATCATCTTAGTTTAACTGTCCTTTAGTGTCGAACTTCTTAATGCTACGGGATGAATCTGACGGCTTTCAGAGCATATGCTCAGGTCCTTTCTGGAAATGTTCTTTGTCCTTTGAACAAATAATTTTGCTATGCTTCTCTTCTATGGTTGGGTTCATTTTGATAATGTAACTGCTTCATTTAATGTCTCCCAGGTGAATATTTCCCTAAATCCTACGATGATATGATCTCGGTTTGGGAGGATGAGTCCATTGCTTTTGATGTTCTATCAAATGACTACTTTGCTGGCAACAATGCTAGTATTGTTGAGTTCTCTGAAGTAAGAAAAAATTCTGACTGTCTACTTCAACATTCACCTATGCAGTTATTCACAAGTTCTGTTTCTTTGACATGTATGGCTACATAAGTTGATATCCATTCACAGATTGTCTGTTTCAACATTCTCCTATGCAGTTATTCACAAGTTTCTGTTTCTTTGACATGTATGGCTACATAATTTGATATCCATTCACAAATTTAGAAATGCAACATTTTTTTTTCTTGTCTGTGAACATTTCCGTAGAAGACTTTCCTTCAAAAACTAACTTTTTTTTATGCATTATATCTGCCAGCCGGATCGTGGTTCACTTCTGCAGTGTGGACAACTCTTTAGATACACTCCATACTTGGATTACTATGGAAATGATTCTTTCATGTATACAATATCCGACATAAATGGCAATCTTGCTTCTGCAGTTGTAAACATTTCTGTTCAGAATATCCCCCCTCGTTTCATTTCCTTCCCTAGTCAGTTGCAAGCAGCTGAAGATTTGTTAAGTCCCAGATTCGGGTAAGGTACAAAATGTCATTGAAGGTTTGTTTGATGTCCATAATTTTGTTCCATGATAATTGTACCTTAGCTATCACTACAATTGATGATTACAGAGGCTTTCCTGGATTTGAGATGAGATATTCTGATCCAACTGAGAACATATTTGTTACTCTCAGTGCACAATCAGGAACTCTCTTTTTGTCTCCTATGCTGATGCAGTTCTGGCAGCCCATTTGGAGTAAATTTTCTGTAAAGAAAGGGGGTGATCAGGGAAAAGGTTTGGTCTTAGAGGGCTGCATAGAAGCAATCAATCTAGCTCTTCAGTCAGTTCAATACCTGGGGTACCATTTACTGAATCATAATCTTCTCTTATTCATTACATAGATTCTTATATGTATATATGTTTAGTTTGCTTCATGGTACATTCATCAACATATGCAATCTGAAATCTTACAATAGTCCAACGTGCTTGTCCCAGAAACATAATTTTACTTAACATTGATTAAGATCAAGAAGTATCCGCTGAAAGATTAAGTAGTGAAGCACTTTTGTTTTATCTTTTACCCTCTGTTATTTGCAATTTTATTATCTAATTTGCCGTTAAAATTTGCAATTGCGCATTATAATGTTAATGTTCAAGTAGCTTGATGGATATGTGAACTAACACATGCTGAGGATTCATCTCAGTTGTTCTTGTGAACATTATAAGATTGATGTTCAAGTATCTTACTTACAGTTAATTTTGTTCCTTATTTTAATCAGAAATGATAACTTCAGTGGAGAGGATGTTATTAGAATTTCTGCAAGCAACACGAATGGTAAAAATAACTTGGATGTTCCAGTTTATGTGGAACCTATTAATGATCCTCCTTTCATCAATGTCCCAAAACTTATTCTGCTGAGGAATAATGGGGATGATCAACAGCAAATATTTGACAAAGATGGAGACAATCTCAAGGTTTCTGTTGGAGATCCAGATCTTTTAAACTTCCCCGGTACTAGCAACATTTTATTTATTACACAGTAGATGCAGGAACTAGAAATTTTCTGTTCGTGCCAAGAACACTTAATTGCTAAGCATGTTTAACGACAAGTAACGCAAGTTCTGTAGTTGAAAGTGTGAGAGAGCATAAAGTGCAGATTCTAACAGTTGATGAACAAAATAAATCAGATTAGAACAAAAACAATAGTTATATGTTCCCTTTTTTATTTGAATGTTGCAGTTTCATAAAAGGTAAATTTTGTGAGGGATGAAAGAATAAATTTATCTGTAACTTTTAATAGATTTGGAGGACCATTTCAGACACTTTCTTTTCTGGTATAATTATATTTCAGGTAAAGATTCAAACTTTATTGTCACATTTTCTGTGGAAGTCAATGATGGATACTTGATAACGAGTCTACCAGCTGAGCTAATAAGCAAAACTGAACTAAAGCTGAGAGGTCATCAGTGGCAACTACTTCAGACATATGTTACCATCTCAAAACACTTCCAGGTTAGAGCTAATGGAATCAGATTTCGAGGAACGATTGATATTTGCAACAGTGTCTTGCAACAGTTGTCATATCAGGTGAGTAAGCTCATCTAATTTACAGTAATGAGAATTGTTCATCTCCTTTCTGGAGTGCCTGCAAAATTAAGTATACAACAATCTCCGACTCTTCTTTAACCTTTTCTTTTTGAGTCCACAGGGTGGAGAAAATGATGACGTTTTGACAGTGAAACTGAATGACATGGGACACTATGGGTGCTATTCAGATTGTGCTGAAAGGATCTCGATGCCTTTATATGTTGAGGCTAATATAATCCTCATCAGGAAAAGGCCTATGAGTTCACTCTCAGCTCATTGTAAGTTGTTGCCTCAGGAAAAGACAAATTTTGTTTTTACTATTAGAGAAACTAAAATATGTTCAGAATGTTAGTTCTTTCACAAGATCTCTTCATGAAAACTGAAGTAATTAGTTTGACTAACCAGAAATTGGAGTCCTCTAACTTCGCAGAAATACATTTTTACTATTAGCCTAAATTTATAAATTAATATGCTTATCATTCTAGGGATTGTTATTGAGATGTGGTTGTTGTTGTTTTTTAATATGCTTATCTTTCTGTTTTGCAGCCCTTGGAGCAGCCATCATCCTTGAATTTTTTGTGGTGCTTTCTCTTGGAGGTCTTCTTCTGTTCTTTACCTGCAAATGTGCAGTTCTTCTCATCAATGAAAGAAGAAGCCAGTTTATGCCAATCTCCAAGCTATCTAGCAAGCGAAATTCCCAGGAAAATACTGTAAGCATTTGTGAAAACCTTCTGCATCCCCCTTTTCTAATGCTCAAGCTCAAGTGCCTCATGTTTGTCCAGTGTTTTCTTCCATGATATCTACAACTCATATGTCCACTATGGACAGCTTATTCTGAAGCTCATGTATGAACAGTTTGCTTGAATTGCTCACATGCAGTCAGCTATAGTTGTATCAAACGAGAATACAAGTTACTTCACTGGATTTTGCTCAAGCCCCTTGTCTTTTCATGGCCAACATTCCAGAGTTAGACAACGGTCAGTATCCAATCCAATTGATGGTTGTGGATAGCAAGAAGAAGCTAAGCAGAAGAATGAGTTTTATGTAAATGAGTTGGTCGTTCCTTGTTTCATCTGATATGACGTAGGTTCACTGACAATATTACTGTCAAAATTTGCCAGCTTCTGTCTTGGATCAAGGATTAAGGAACCTGGTGAAGGAAAGCTGAGTCACTCTGGATATTCAAGCGGTGACGCCTTGAGGAGTTCGCCTAGTTCCAATCCACTCTCTATAGAAAAGGGTCATGGTGACACAGTTTGATACCGCATGCTTTTGGTCCTACTCTTGCTTCTCTGTCTTCTTGGGACAAGGAATGAATAATTTTAGGGTTTTTTAGAGGGTTCCAGTTCAGAAACCAAATGAGCTTTGTTATTTTGCGTTAAAGGAAACCTGTTTATCTATCCATTGAGCACTTAAGCTTCCTGTTTCTAAATGCTACCCACCTGCATCACAGGGATTTGAATTTGGAAATATTTGAAACTAGAATTTTGCATCAACTTGAGCTCATCTATGTAAATTGTCCTTGAGGGCATGAAAAGTATTGGCACTATTTAAATGCATTGCCCTGATGGCAAGTAGCCTCTTTTCTGCCAGGCCAAGTGGATTCCTAGACAACTGAAAGGATTTCATCTCAAGCTCCACTTCAACATCAGGACTTCTTTTTCAATCCATTGAGAAGACTGCATTGTAGACATTACGATATTGGCATTTTCATCTTTGACTTCCCAACAATTGTTTCTAGATGCAAATGACTAACTGAATGCGAGGGGAGTAAAAAGTCGATTTGGTAGTCAAAAGCCATCAAGTATTTGCATTAAGTCAAATACAGATAGTTCCTACCCTACGTTTGCTTAGGCTATCGATTCAGGTTTTACTTTCAACAATTACTCAGCCACTGCAAGCAACAGATTGCAGTAAAATTTCACCTCTGCATTGATTTGTAGAGCACCACTGTCACATACTTGGCTAAAAACCGGTGTGTTGAACCAAGCGCCACCACGGCAGGTCCACCCCTCCCCTTTTGCATGTAGAGATGATTAAGTACTACATGTTGAGGTCTTGAGAAAGGAGGCAGAATCTCCATGTCAGATGATGGCATATTAAGCAGTGTCATTTGCAAGTGTGGGGGAACCAATGGTGGCTCTTTTGCAAAATCTTCATTTCCAAGTTGCAAGTTATTGTAGCTTGAATCAGGGGATTGAGGCGGTTCAAAACTTGTAATACTTTCAAGGTCTTCTGGTACATAATCCTGTGCACAAACAAATAGAAAAAACATTCTTGACATCAGAAATCCTTATAATCCCCAGTTTAATTTAGTCATGCAATTATTATTGTTGCAGAACTGACAGATAGCTACAGAGTAAAATGCAGATATAAAAAAATTATATGATAAAGAAAGCAAGATAGCCATTATTAATATCTTATAAGAAATCAAGGACAGGCTTTATAGCAAGAGTAGTTCATCACAAGATTTTAGATTATTGATTGTGAATGTTTCTTGGCAATGATATGAAAAAGTCAAGTAAGTGCAGCGCATGTAGGCACTCCTTTTGTCTGTCCCCATACTTTTTTCATAAACTCAGAGAAATTACTACATTGCTCATTCAAGAAGTGTAAACAATATGAGGAGAAATTTGTTAAAACTGCTCAGAACAATTTATTCGAATAGCAAGGAAAATGACCCTAGGAAGCTAACACAGAAGGCAACACCAAGATTACAAGTCTAAGTTTCATCCTTATGAACCAACAGTCGCAGTACCAAAAGGAGATCAGCTAGCCAATGTAAAATTGCAATAAGCACTTACTTCAGTTGAAGGCAGTACATGGAATCTTTCTGACATAAGACTGTTGAACATTAAGAAAAACTTGACTGAAACCAATAGGCATATTGGAACCTAATGAAGAAAGTTAAGGTAAACCAAGGTATTTCTGCTGATCTGTCCTCGCTAAACTAAATTAATGTAGCTGATACGGGCAAAATACATGTTTCGATATTTTTCTTTCAATAAAATTTATGAGATTCTAAATTGTGTGAAGACAAAGGCAAGTTAAGGCATGTCTTGCACTTGTAATAGCATACCTTTCCTGTTGGAATTCAACCACCTAAGAGTTAGGCCTTTATTTGTTTCAATTTAGCTGTTTTTTCAGCTCATCACTCCTAGTTTAGTTTTTAGATTAAAAAAATTGTGGAACATTAAACAACTTCGTTATAAATAAAATCAAATTGTTAAACTTCTATTGAGACCATAATTTCACAGTTTCATTACTCTCACCAAATATTTTTCTTCTTACCTGCTATGAAACTTGGACCTTAACAAACAAGGAAAAAAGGCCCGAAGACATCACAACCAAAGTAATGATCAAATGGAAGCATAAGCTTGGCCAATGACAGACAGAAAATTTTACCAGCAGCCTGATTTCATACAGTTAAGCCATTTGTAAAGTTCTATGCATGAAATTTCACTGCAGACAATTTACGGAATTCTCTTGTAGGCAATAAATATGTTCAGGCACAATGAAATTGCACTACAGATAATTTATAGAATTCTCTTGTAGACAATAAATATGTTCAGGCACATCCCAATTCTTGAAATGAAGGCCATATTATGTTCAAATGAGTCTAAGTTCTCTATAGTTTCTAAAGTATGTCTACAAAAATTTATAAAGTAAATAAAACAAGCAGTAATGAAGATCATAGTGGTAGTCCTTCTCCGCAACATATGCCTGAGTGGAAAAGTTTGATTCTTAAGAATCTCTATCACATTACAAGATGTCAAATATTAAAACAGTATTTACCTGTAAATCCAAAATGTTGTAAGCATTGCCAGTATCATCTTGAGCCCAGGGCAAGTCAGGGGAATACCTCCACTGCCCATCAACAACAAACTTGTATTGGTAGACTCCCGATGGCAGTACTTTCAATATACTGTAGTCTTTACCAGACCTCTGCAAATGAACTCTGATCATCAAAGTGAAGCAATATGTGTCAGATTGCAGACCTAAAGAGATTATGATAGAAAAGGGATAAAAGGCATCCAATTTTCAGAAACCTTGTTCGCCAGTTATCCCAGGATCCCTCTACAGCTACTTCATTGCCACCGTAGCTCCACGTAATCATTGTTGGGATTCCTGGTTCATTGCACATTTCTTCATGCCCCATAGCAGTTTGCATCCATGAAGGACTAGGAATTTGAATCTCATCAGGCCTTTGCAGTGGAACCACAGGCATCTGGAGAACAAACTCAATGAGAAATCCAAGTCTAGCATTTTCAGGTAAGACAAGAAATCTGAAAAAAACAACTCGAACAAAGAATAGTTATCTGCTGTAATGATTGACTTAGAGAATCTTTCATAAAACTAACATGAAGGGAAAGCAAAATTGCTCCACCACAATGGCCTTCACCAAGATGTGGCACAATTTACTCGACATGAATTGTATCAAATTTCAGACCATGATCTTGATTCCGGAACATTAGCGTTGTAAAACCATATTTCAGTTCTACTCACCAATTCCCTACCCCGAATAGTGTAGCATTACACACATATCAGCGTATTCAGAAACAAGTAAAAAGAAGTCCTTCTCCCCTGATTTGCACATGAAATTGCCAGGAAAGGAGGGAGTTCACAAATCCGAAGCCTTGGAAACAACACTAAAGTTTTCAACTTCAATTAAATGGATTTAGCCATACTGTCTTTTCTGCATCATATCGAGATCCCTCAAACCAGGAAAAGATATTAGATATCAGATTCTTCAAGTTAATGCACGTAATCTCACATGAAACATAACTCCAGTTGACATCATCAAATTCACCAATACCCACATGTGAATTCCAAACAAAAATTAAAATCAATCCAAGCCCAAATCCAAATACCAAAAACAGGATTCCAACACGTAATCATCCTTACCAAAAAAAGAAAACAAAAAAGAACAAATTAAAACATCATGAAGAGCAAATAGGATTCAAACCTGAGGAGTGAACATGAGTGGTGAGTGAGTGGCTCTTGGGCTATGAGGAGGTGACTGACCAATCAACTCAGGAGGAGGAGGTCTGAAGTTAACATGGGTCTCATCAGATGCAACCATTCCCTCACTGCTAATGCTCCTTCTTTCACCTTCACCTCCACCACCTAATGGGCTATCACCTCCATCATCTTCTCTCCCATTAACATTTCCCATTATATTATATTCCTATTGATCACTTTAAAACCAATATCTATCAAACCCTCCACTAACTTGCATGGCATCCAAATACAAAACTTTCATGATTTTATTCCCCAAAGACGAAAACTTTTTTCCATTTTAAAGCAACACAACAAGCAGTTGGGCTCAAAGATTCTAGCTTTGCAACCTGTTGAAAGAGATTGGAAGTGGGTTGTCTATGAGAAATCCATATCTATAGTAAATGCAAGAACTTTCACTGAAGGGATGGAAAATCAATAATAAACAACAAAATTAATATAAAAAAGTAGGGGGGAAAAAAAGAAAAGAAACACAAATGGGCCAGAGGGGAACTCTTCCCCAATGACTTGGGAAGATTGGGGATTGAGGTTGTAAGGAAGGTTAAGATGGGACGAGATGTGATGAGATGGTGGTGGTGGTGGTGGCTGTGATGATGGTGGTGGGCCAATTGAGTAATGAATATGAAAAGAAAGTGGAGAACTGTGACGTTTGTATCGAAAGAGTGAAGGGATGGTGGTCACGTCATCATTTGACAAAGTCCTTTTTTTTTTCCCCCTTCTTCCTGTGAATCAGTTCGTGAAGTTTGGTCGGAAGAATCTTTAGTTTTTGTTGAGCAAATTTTGGTTAAGACAAGACCTGTCCCATTTGATCTCATGTCTATTTTCTGTACTTTCATCTCCTCATTTTTCTTCTTTTATTTTTGAAATAATAACTTCAATCGCAAACTCTATCAAAAATAAGGAGGTGAACCAATCACGAGCAGTAATAAAAATAAAAATAAAAATAATAAAAAATAAAAATACATGTTTATTATTATAATTATAATTATCGGTTATTATCATTATAATTTTACAAATTTAAATTTACAAAAATGAAATTTCCTATTGTTTTATATTTAGGGTTTTATTAAAATCAATAAAGTTTTCGGAAGGGTAGTCGAGTTGGTAGAATAAGAGAAGCATGAGGTCAAAAGATCTTGTGTGTAAATCCCTTTACTTATGTTTCTCGATCAAGCCTCTCATATAGGATTTGCCTAGTGCAGAGTACCCTGTTAGTCTGATTTGCAGGCGATTGCGTCAATCCGAAAGTTTACTCAATACGTATCCAAATGATAATAACTGCGAGTTCCTCCGTTTAAAAAAAAACAATACAGTAATTTTTTTTAAAATTTCTATTCTCTACTAATTAAAGGGTAATTAAAAAGATATATAATAAATAAATTTTCAATATAAATTCTTAATAAAAATAAACCTCGAGGGTATATATATATTTCATTATTACCAATCAAAATTTTAATTAAAATAATTGGTAAAGTAAATAGAAAAAGGATTTCCATTACCCAGTTAGCGTTCCAAGTCGCCTTTAACTTGTCTTAACGCTGTCTACTTCCCAACATTCTACGTGAAGGTAAAGCCAGAGGCGTAAGCTGCCGTGTCTGTTGCGGTTCAACGTTTTGGGGCCTTTGACTAGCTCAGTCGCTCGTCCGAGGTAACTCCTTCCTATTTCACACTTCTCTTTCGCACCCATTTCAACGTGCATTCTAAACTTTCACTTGTGTAGCGACGAACATAGAAATCCCATGTAATGTCGTTCAATGAATGGGATTTCGCTTTACGCTTTGCGGGTTTAGCCTTTTGGTGCCAGTTTTGCTATCCCATTTTGGGGTTTTGGTTTAGGATGATTTTTTAGATTGTTTAATATGTGTTTGATAATATGTCTGAAAGAAAGTTTGAAAAGCCAGTTCTTCGAATTTCTGTACATAAAATTAGCATGTACCGAAAGAGAGAATGTTGGTAGATGCACCTCGTCCCTGCCACTAGTTGTGACATGCAAGATGTGCCATTTTGTTGTTTGCTGGTATTTCCGTTTAGTAATGGTTGTGTTTAAATAAATGGGTTTTATAGTTTTGAAATTGATAGATTGCTTTTTGAACTAAGTTTTGTTTTTCTAATATATTTAAGTCCCTGAATTGGGTACTCCCTTTCCATTATAATAAACTTGTCTGGAAGGGAAATTTAACATTTCGACTTGCTTGATGTTCTTTACGTGAAAATCTTAGTGAAATTTTGCATTTTACAATTTATGCTTTCTGATTCAAAAGAATCTGTCAAATCTCAGCTGGTCTCAACATGCAAAGCATAAGAAATGCCATTTTGAGCCATGTCAGGCTAAGTGGTTCCAACAGGCAGGGATTGTGCACTCAAAGGGTGAATGTGTTCAAGAAATTGCACCAAAAGATGTATGCATCAACAGTTACCGGAGATGATCAAATTATGAACCGGGTAATAGAGGTGGTAAAAAAGTTCGATAGAATTGATGCCACTAAGGTAACCGTTTATGGTTCCTACTGATGTGCTAAGTTTATCAAAATTTTCATTTTGGTTCTTCTCAAAATTTCTTTTAACACCACAGTATTTGTCTCCGTAAGTCTAGAAAGATTGCTTAGCAATTAGACTTTTTGCTTGGTCCGCAGAATTGATGTCAGCACCAGTTCTAACAGGAGTGGTATTAGAGTTATAGTAATTTACACCTATACTATGCTGCATTGTAACAAAACAAATCTAATTGATTTGGGACTACAGTTTTTGTCCAAATTGGACTGATAATTGACTTAGAAAAGGAGGGTTTTGTTTGTTATGAACTTCAACTAAAAATTCATCCTACCCTTTGACTCAGACTAAAAGTTGAGATGGTTTGATTGTTTGCACTACTGTTACACAGGTTACTGAAACAGCTGACTTCCAAAAGGATCTTTCCTTGGACAGCTTGGACAGAGTTGAGCTAGTTATGGCCCTTGAGCAAGAATTTTCCATTGAAATCCCTGATGAAAAAGCAGATAAACTTGCCTGCTGTGCTGATGTTGCAAAATACATTGTTTCTGGAGCTGAGCAAAATGTTAACTTCTGAGTACCCATACTGCAATTTTTGTCACCGAAAAATGTGTCTTATTTGATATATGTTGATAGTTATTGACGCTTTCATTGATCTTAGATGCAGGATTTGATGTTGTCCACCCCATCCATGAATCATATTATATGGTTGACCATACTAGTTACCAAAAACTTTTCAAGAACTTATTTGTGATAAATTGTTTTTTAGGTATTATCCATGTCATTGCTATGCAAAATCTCTTGGATTCATAGTACATATGATTACATTACAATCAGTGCATATCAATACAATGTCACTCGATGCTTCTGGTATGTGAATACACAGTGATTTATTTACATGATATAGACATTACTCTCTTCACAAATTTGAACAACTGAGGGTAAGATTGAACTCCTATAGCTCATGCCGTGACTGAAGCGCCATCCATGTAAAGCCATGATTCTGTGTCCCACTCTCCCCATAACCTGGTAGTATAGCAAACAATCCATTCATTGCAGCTCTCTCTTGTTAGTACATACTTGCAAAGGTCTAGATATCATATCCAGAAAGCTTATGTTCCCAGCACTATAAGTCCGAATGCCGTTTCCAACTGAAGACAATGCCAATGCCTTGTGCTTCCTAACATGAGCTGGTCGGCAAGATGACTTCCTTGGAATTCGCAGAACCTTAAGGCAACATCTTCTTTCCAAGTTGGGTATAGCATGGAGGTCTGAAGGAAGATCAATCATGAAGTCTCCATATTCATCTGCCAAAGCTTTTGCTGAACTTATTTTACCTTGCTTCCCTCCTATTCGACAGTCCACCATCACTGAAGCACCTGCAGGAATTTCCAAGTAATTTACATTATGCAGCAAAAATTGATGGATTATGAAAGAATATTGAGAATGGCAATGGTTCAGGTTGGATATGAAAGAATATTAAGAATGGCAATGGATCAGGATGAGACCGGACTCCTTATACCTAGGTTTGACCCTTCTTCTTAGTTTGTTGGTAAAATTCGATCAATTTGTTTTACTTATTGACTTAAACGATATCGTTTTGGTCAATTAAGTTAGACTGTTTTGGCTTGAATTCTTTTGAGTTTGCTAAGGTTCGAATCTGACTTAAAAAAAAGTTAGTTCGTAATCAATCCGAATTTAGGTTTTACATATTGACTTTAGGTTGGATATGGACTTTTTTACCTTTCCTAGTGAATATGTACCTTAATAATGAAGATAGGAAGTTAGGAATCATAACCATGGCTTGTTATCCTTCTCTATAAACAAGGAACTTGTTAGGTGAGTAACGGTAAATTCATGCAAGTAGAAAGGAAATTAGTGCTTGGTTAGTAGGTACCCTAGAGTTGTACCTCCCCTAATAAGCAATTCTAGCTGATGTTATCAAACATTACGAAATATGAAATGTAACTTTCAATCTGTCACTATCGTGTTCTTCCAATTCCTTCATCGTTGAAATAAGGTGATGGTTAAGAGCACTAAACGATATGTAGTTTTCTTCCATTTATTGCTTTTTCCTGGTGGTCTAAACTAAGAAATCATCACCTCATTTATGCCCAACTTGGGACATTAACTTATGTGGGGACACATACTCAAAACTGTTTTTTCTTTGAATTAAATATGGAAAGTTAACTAATTAATACCCGCAAAATTTTTAAAATTTAAAATGTAAAATATTTTTTAGTTAAATCTGGGCTTAGATTACTAGACCCTGACTTGCTCGAGATTCAATTTTTTTAAATAAAGCGATGTCGTTTTATTTAAACGTTGGGTATCGAGTCATTTTGCTCTTGAGCTTGAGCCTGTGCCTGTGCCCATAGGCTGACCCATTAAAAACACCTAAACTTGAACTCACGGATTGACCTATTGTCATTCCTACTAAAAAAGAAGTGAATAGACCGAATGATATTTTCAACATAATAATTATCCATAATTAATTCCATAATATACGTTCCTTCAATTATTACTTTGTCGTATCAAAAAATGGATTGGTTTTTAAATAACATTAAATTAGTGATATTTTCTAAAGGGATGTTTCATTTTTTTAATTTAATTGCTTAATTTTCACTATTAATGTTGTCTCTCAAAATTTTATGGTAAGATGTTGCCCTAGTGATGTGGGCTTTTTCTAATATTACAAGCCGAACATATATCACTATCCAAGCTTTTGAGGTGGTTTTGAAGGTATGTTTTTGTTGAGATCTTAGCTTAAGCTCATCGCAAACTGGCCTAAGAGAAAAAAAATTTTCTAGTGACTACAAATTGGACAAACAAGTACCTGTTACATTTGTGTGCTCACCAACTTGAATGAAAAGAACCTCATTCCTCATTGCTTCAAAGGACAGTTTCTTATAGTATGACATTGATATAAATATTGAAATCGGGCACAACTCCATTTTTGGTAATAGAAGGGAGCTAAAGAAGAAGCTTAGTTTGCCCTTGGTAATGACATTTGTATTTTGCTTTAGTGTGCAGTTTGTGTGAAGTGAAACATTGCTAATTGTGTGACCCTTCACCTGTATCTGCTATGAGTCCATGACATATTAACGCTTTTCTTTTGTCAATAAGGTAAGAAAAACGAGGTATAAAGGCAAGAACATGTACAATTCGGAAGGTTTTAACGTAGGACTATAGGTTCCATTTGATCTGTAGGTTGTTGGAGCTCCCTAGGAACAGGAGCTGAGCTCCCCAAGTTGGTGTCATCGATCGCATTTGAACAATGAAAGAACCATATTTATGTGTCTCTATATATATATATACATGCAGATTTGTCTGGTAAAATAAGCGAAGGTGAAGAAAATAGAAACACCAAAGAAACAAAGGAAAGAAATCGCATTATTGAGACATGAAGAGGCGAGAGTTAATCTAAGGAAGCATGACATTTACTACAAGAAACAATGGAGAACATAACAAGAGATGAAGAATTTGCAGGAAAAAGACAAGGACTTCATATGAAAGATGATACTATAACATGTAAGAAACAACAGAAGGAAATAACAACCATATTTGGATGATGACTAACCTGGTATAGGCCAGGAACGAAGCTGAGGGTCACCATGCAAACAGGCCTCACAAAGAACAGTGCCTTGGACCAGCACAGTTGAGAGCTTTTCCTCTCCATAACCAGCAAGTTGCACCATTTCCTCTCTGCTCGACAAATCGAATAACGGGTTGACGTCCTCTGCCAGCGCCGCTGACGACGATTGGAGGAAGGAGATGCAGATGAAGAAATAGAAGAAGGCCATATGTGTGAGCTTCATGTTCTTGTTCTTAACGAGATTGTGGCAGCCGCTAAAGTAGCTCATCTTCTTTGTGTGCATTGCAATGGCATAAGGCAACGCAAAGACTATATGTATACCGAGGCATTCATCTCTGCTTTTATATGGTACTCTACAATTCCTTTTGCCCCTCTCTTGCCCTGTTATTTCCAATATGCCCCCATTGGTTGACTTGGAATATCCCAAATTTATCCTTTAATTTTTTGGTTTAAGTGTAGGATAAATGTTCATGTCAACTTAGGTTTTGCATAAACTTCAACCAACCAACCTCTCTAAGATGTTTTAAGCAAAGAGGCTCCTGGGATGAGATCCTCTGTTCATTTTATTATGCCCTTATCCTGTCCTATAAATCTCAGTCATCTATTTACGCGGGATCTACGAAGAACTCACATAAATGAATAGTTAAAATTTGTAGGACATGATAGGAACAGAGTAAAATGGACAAAAGATCTGGTTCAGAAGCTCCTACCCTTGTCTCTTCAAACTCATTCGAGTTCCATATACGACTCACCATTCCCATATGACCATCTAATTTGTGAAGAAACTCAATTTCTTGAGATGAAAAAAAAAAGAATGTGACCAAGAAACAACGGTCAATGGCAAAGTTGAAACTTTCTACGAAGAGGAAGGGCATTGTGGTCTTAACAAGTAGGAAGATCAAAATAGAACAAGAACAAAACTTAAGGTTGGGATGGAAGTTAAATGTTGGTAGGTTGCCTACTCTTATCACCAATATGCTTATAAGTACATTAAAAAACCGTTTACCAAAGCCTTTAAGGCCATCGACACGTTTCATTACAAGCTTATGATCAGCTCTTTCGGGTACGAAAACAATCACAAACATTCCACAGATTTTCCAGCCAGCCCCAACCAACTCCTGCTTAGACCAACGGTCACGTATCTCCCTCCGTAGGATAAGCCTTTTCTTTTTCCATTATCAGGGATGATAAATGGAACCCAAATTCAACCTGGCCTAAGGGGCCAGACTTGGCTCCTCAAATTTTTTTAAACTAAAAATACAAAACAACATCGTTTTAGGAAAACATATATTGTTGTTTTGTTTATAAAGATAAGGCTCAAAGTTGATTCAACGTAGGGCTAACCTTTTAACTTCGAACTTAGGTTCAATTTGTCATCTTTACTGTAAAATTAGCAATGAGCCTACGGGCTCACACGAGAAGAAAAGTTAGACCATACACAAGTCCAAGTGAGATTCTATTTTAAAACCAATTGGCGATAGGTGGAGTAATCCACTAGACTTATATATTAGTCTTCTTTCCCCTCTTTTTTTAATATGGGACACTCACATATGAGTATTATCAACACTCTCC
>JANKOD010000191.1:3857132-3883505 GCA_026284645.1 Erythroxylum acuminatum
CAATTCAATGTAATGGAAGCAAAGAAAGGCACAAACAAGAAAGTAAACTAAGAATCAAAGAAAGACACTCAATATATTGTAAAACTCAACAAAAACTCGATAGCTAAAAAAAATTCAAATCTACCAAGTTTTAAAATAGGCAACTCAATGTGTTTTTCAATGGTTTTTTCATACTGTTCACTCTTTTTTTCGGTATCGTTCAGTTTTTTTTGTTCACTCTTTTTTCAGTACTGTTTTTTTGGTACTATTTTTTTGATACTGTTCACGACACTATTACGGGTCGGGTACTGTTTACGGGTATAGGTCAGGTACGAAACTGTTCACGGGTACTATGGGTACAGTTACTGTTCACGGGTACTATAGGTACAGTTACTGTTCACGGGTACTGTTCATGGTTGCTATTCATGGGTACTGTTCACGGAATTTTTTTTAGAAACAAATAACAGAATACAATAAAGATACGTATGAGTTCAATAGAATTAAGACAAAGCTCTGATACCAAGATGATACGGAAACCCCAAGAAAACAAGGTTCTTGAAACCCCCTAATCCTTGAATCAAAACCCTAATCTTGCTATTTTAAGAACATGCTAGATCAAACCCCAAATTATAAGTTTGAGACCCAATCCCAAAGAAATCAAAAATCAATTTACGTTGCAAGTACTTACTTATTGATGCAAATTAATTTCTTAAAGTAACCATGAAAACATTCACGCCTCCCTTGAAGAACTCACTCTGGAATTTTTATTAATCATGCAAATTTGATCTAAAAGTTGACCTAAAGACACATATTTATACCTAGATTAAATAATAAAAGGTTGGGCTAAAATACATGGAAGTCCAAAATAAAACAAAGTCCAAAAACTAAAATAAGTCTGATGTTTTGTGCCACTACTGGATCCATATGCTCTTGGGCTTAAGTGATGAAGCGTTAAAATAGCCCAAATCTTCTTGTCTTCAAGCTCCAAGTGTATCCGATCCAAGGATTTGAGTTAAATGGATTAGTTTGGGCTCAATTCCATTAAATTCTCCTCCAATAGGCTTGGAGCTCGTCATTCTCTCTACAAATTAGCCCATACGCGCATAGAAACCCTCCTTGAGTCTCTCGGTCCTGACTCTAGACATAGGTTCAACTAGAATGACGAGCTTGCCCCTGTCACGTACGCCATCTCTATGGTGATCCTTACTCCTGCTCACATCAGCTATGGGTTAAGGGAAGTATTTTGACATGGATGGATCAACTTGTGAGGAGGAGATGTTGGAAATTCATACTCTAACGGAACTAACAGTCCTTGCTTTTCTATTCATCACCTTTTATGGAGGTTCTTCGACTTGACAATGTTGATTATGGCATATTTGAGAGTAGAGGTCTACGAAAGCACACTGACTATGTCAAAATTAGGACAATGAGCATAGCTGATTTATTAACTTTCTTTAAAATTCAAAACGACATCGTTTTTGACAAAATGATGTCCTTTTGTCGTTGCTAGTTAGGCCTTGGGTAACCTAAGCCCAGTCAAATCGAAATCATTACTTATGAGGCCTCAGGGCAAACCTAATTGAAATCGCACACTCAGCTTGGCATGATCAACATTGAGGATGATCTCGTGGCTAGGCGACATAAAGGTGCTGTGTGTAGTAGTGTGATAATGGCCAGATGAGGCATGATAGGATAGGGCAGCGTAAGCCACACATTCATAGAGATGTAAACGCATCGACTCTTTGCACGCATTATAGTGAGGGATCTCTGAAGGATCATGATGGATGGTGGTGGGACCTCCCTGCTTCCCCAAACTTTAGAATGTTGGCTTATTAGTAGGTTTGATGTCGATATGGCTTAAGAGTCTAACTAAAAAAATTACAAATTCAGGTTAAAACCAAGAGTGTATTTTAAACCCTAATGTTTACACTAAAATCTAAGTTAAACCCTAACATTTCGAAGGATTTAAGTTGAACTCTAGCATTTACAAAACGTTCAAACCAGACCTTACAAAGACAAAAAATTTAATGGAAGTTATTATTCACCAGTTAAATGTTACGTCATATACGACGAAATTTTTTCTTTAATTGTATATATTAGTGAGACTTATATTTTATTGGCTTGATATTCTTAATTTTAAATAAAAATGAGTCGAATAATTATATATAAATAAAGAAAGATTCACAAATAATAAGAGAGTGCAAACCCAAACACTAGCCATGGAAAGAAATTAGTGATTTAGAGGCTAATTTTGTTCAATAATGAAATCACCAAGATTTAGAAATATTATGAAAATAACCTTTTAATTAAATTAGTTAAAAATAATAAAATTTTAATTAATCGATAATAAATTTTGTAATAGCCGATTTTTTATGTTGAAGGATTAGAACCCTATACTATTACATATAAGTCATGTCATTAAGAATTCATAAAATGCATTTCATTCACATGCATATCATTAGCATACACACATAAATTATGATTTAGTACACATTACAAAGATAATATATACACTCAATTGACATATTTCGGGGTATGAAAGGTTTAAAATGATCATGATGTGAATTGCATATTGTTTATGTCTTGAATTTTGGCTTGATGGATTATAGTGGACACATGAAAAATTAGGATGACTAAGCCTATAATTGAGTGACATTTGGCATAGATAATTGAGTGACATTTGACATAGGTAATTAATTGACAAATGACATTGATCATGGAGTGACAAATGACCTAACATGTTGGTGATAATTAGCAGCCTAAGGAAGGGGCAACTGACTTACATATTTAGGGACATATGTCATGGTAATAAGGTGACACCTAACACCTAAGGTGTTAAGGTTCTGCAGGAGTAAAAATCATTTTTGTTCATTTCTTCTTCTTTTTTCTTCTCACACCATTGAAATCCTCTCACCTTTTCATCCCTATGTTTTGTCTATGTTTGTGTCCAACTGCTACACCAATAATCCATGCTTTTTACCCTTCATAAGATAGTTAAAGAATCATATTATTGTCGTCTTTTATTCTAGCCGAAAACCAACCTATTGTTACCTTAAATTTGTGATGATTTTGCATTCATGAAGAGTTAAATTAGCTTGATCTTTGCGCTGAAATTTGAGCTTGACAAGTAAGTAAAGTATTTATCTTTATGGCATGTGGTAATAGAAAGTTTATAATGATTGAATTGGGATAATGTATAATGAAAGTGAATTTATGTTAAAGAAAAGTGCTAATATAGTGATCTTGAAATGGAAAAGAATTAAGACTACATGTATGATCAATGAATGATAGTTTCTGTTTTAATTTTGATGCATAAAAGACCATAATTTGTGAGCCAGCAAATGAATGATTTAAATTGGAATTGGATATGTAATTGAAAAGGATTTGAAGTATAATTAAGGTATAACTGAGGAATAAGTAATGGACTATGATGAAGATGTGTTGAATTTGGTATGAAGATGTTAAAAGCTTAAAATTTTTTGAAAGAAAATGAAGGAGTACCTTCGGTTTACCTATCCGATGATCATGGGAGCTACATAAGCTCCTTCCCACGATCGTGGGCGATGCTTTGAAGTGAAAAAAATGTTTTTTGTGTGATGGTTAAACCAATAAGGGTAAGTTGTTTTTCCTTGGTGCATTAGGATATGATTGGGGCTTGAAATGAACCTAAAAAGTTGCTTGATTAAGTGATTAAGTTTTTGATAAGTTTAAGTTATTAATTGAGGTTATAAATTAAGGAATGAATTGTTTGATATCAATGTATATGAATTTGGGAAGTATGAGTTGTTAATAGTATAAAGATGTTCTTATGAATATAAATGTAATCCAAAGGATATAAGTAATTAAATAGATATGATTGAATGAGAATTGGGAAATTGTGTGAATATAAATACTAGGAAATGATTGATGAATATATGATTGATGAATTGAGGGTAACCAAACTTCCTTAAGGCATAAACCTAATTGCAAACTAGATATATGCAAGCTATGATGAATAAATGATCAAGACTTGTGAATAAGAATACATACTCTGGACAATCAATTGAGCATGCATTGAACAAAACACATATACATGTGTATGATTGAGTACTCATTTGATTAAACAAGTTAGCAATGTGTAATTATGTGTGTATTGCATGATATAGAAGCACAAATAGACCGACAACATCCAGACATTGCCGGATCGTTAAGGCAATAGCTATCTAGAGTGTATTGTGAGTTAACCTAGATGTTTTCTCACTATGTTTGAATTGTTTTTTATTAACTTTCAGATATTGAACTGTTACTGATATGATTGTGATATTCCAGACATTGTTGGTCTAAGGAGTTTGATATTCGGGATTGTATTGAAAGTATTTTCAAATTTAATATGCAATATGAAATGTGTTCTCAACTGTATGTAGAATGGGGGATTTAGATATGATGAATATGCTAAATGATTGTGCAAACTGAATGAAAGTTACTGATAGCATAATATGTGAAATGATGCATTACATGACATTGATATGCATGATCAGATAAAGGAGTTGTAACCGGAGTGACCAATATGCACAAAGAACTACAGACTCAACGATTAATGAGCCTGATATCTACAATGGGTACGAGACAGTATCTGAAATAAGCCCGGTATCCATAAAGGATACAAGACAGTTAAATAGGCTCTCGGCCACAACTAAATAAAAATGAAAGTGGAGTTTTATGTGCATTTGCATATATATCTTTACATGTATCATGTGAATGATTGCAAAGAATGACTAAATTGAGTTGATATAATTGTATGCAATATTTGTGTACATGTTGATAATATGAATTATTGATATATTCTAAAATGATTATATGAAATATTTGTATTCATAATGAACTTGTTGAAATATGATGTATACTATCAGGTACTAAATTCTGAATGATGTGATATACGAGATTGGATTCTAAATGATGTGAGATACTGATTGAACTGTGTTATATACTTGTGATATTTGTGTTCTGTTTTGAGTGAGTACATCGATGATAGTTCACTCGTTGAGTTCGCAAAACTCATCAAAATTGCAACGTTGATTTTCAGGTATTAAGAAGACCTAGCTTCTAAAGCAATCTAGTAGCAGTCTAGTATTATCAATTTGTGAAACAATAATGGCTTAAAGGTTTGGTCAGTTGATGTCTGAGGAGTTTAGTTATAATGTTTCTGTTAGCATTCCATTTCATGTTAAATATTTTGTATAAAACAGTAAACTCTTAGATGTTTTTGTAATGCAAATATATGGATTATAGAATGTAATGACAAAGTAAGTTTATTTTTGTGAATGAAATGAGGAAATTTAGTCCTTTGAAACATTGTGTTTCTGTGATGCCATAATAAGTGAATATGATTGCTTTAACATGCCATTCTCATAGGGTATGTTCTCGGATATCCTCTTAATGTTCGAGTATATGCTCTATGGTAGTGGTGTGTTACAAATTTAGTATAACATTGAGAAATTATTAGAAAATTCTCTTTCAACCAATGTTGTGAATATCATATCAGAATTGGAATCGAATTTGAATATGGTACAACATGATACTGGTACTAGTCAATATCAAATATCATTTTGATTATTTTTTAAAATTATAAAATATTCTTCAAATTTTATAAAATTATAAAACAATCATTCAGTACATTACGTTAGATACTTTTTTTTTACTTTACTTCAATCCAATCTCAATTAATTATAAAAATATAAATTTGATATAAAAACTATTTTATTTTTACTAATATTATTTTTCACATATTTCTCATAAATTAAGATGAGAAAAAGATCATTTAACTCTCATATAGATCTAAAATTAAGAATAATATAAAGTAAAAATATATATTTATAACAAGTAAATTTAATTGCAAATGCTATCTTGACATATTTCAAAAGTTATTATAATAAATTTCACATATATGCACTAAAAAAGTATACGTAGTCAATATGAAATGTATAAAATATAAAAATTTTTATAAAAAATATTTAAATTATATTAAACTAATATATTTAATTATCTAATGTATACAGTATAAGTCTAATTATATAAAAAATTTATTTAATACATTCTTATTTGTATCTTTATTATTTTTCAAATAAATTGTAGGCAATTTATCATAGTAATTATTATTTTATATAAGATAAAATATAAGTTTTTTTCAATTTAATCCTATTTTTTGAATCATAATTCTAGCTAGTATTTCTGTATTTGATCAATATTTTAGTTACTGGTCGATAGCCACCGATACTAATCAAAATAGCTAACACCGATCGATACCAAAATTTAGTATAAAATCTTTTTGTTAGATACCAATTTTTTACCAGTAAGACTGGAACCAATGTACTAATCAATGCAGTACGATGTTCAGAATAATGCTTTCAAGTACTAAAAGCTCGTTGGAAAAGTACTAAAGAATGATATTCGTGAATTCTCTTACTGTATAAGAAAAGGAAAGAAAAAGAAATTTGGAGTCCAAATCTTACATTTCTAAAACAAACGGCTTGATGTTGGCCTCAGGTAATAAATAAATAATAGGGATGTCAAATATGTAGCAACCCAATTTTAGTCCAAGTTGATCAGACTATGGGCGGGCCACAAGTTGAGGTTCGGCCGATCGAGTTATGGGTTGACCCATTCAAACCTATGACTTATCCGTTATTTCAAAAACAAAACAACATCGTTTTTTATGTTTCTCTTTTTAAAAAATTATGGTGGGCCGGGTGATCCGTCCGTGGCCAATCAGGCTATGATTTAGGCCACGGGCTGACTTATCTAGACCAAAAGAGCCATAGGTCAACTTGGTCCGCAGTCGAGTCAGGTCGGGTCGCTCCATTTGCAAGTTTATAAATAAAATTATTAATTAACATAAAATAATGGGATAGACTTTCGTTTGATGAAAACAAAAACTCAATTGTTAAAAAAAGCTGACTACCTTACATTAGCCAGGTTGGAACACCCTGTTCTCATTAGGGTGTTTCAATCCTGTTTTACTTAATCTTGTCCACGCATTTGTGTAAACTCTACATAAATATATTGATAAGATTTAATATAACAAAATATAAACTGGTTTATCGGATCAGAAGATCTAATCTCGCATTAACCACGTAGACGAGTGTCATTGTCATCGCTGAAAAAGTTGTATAGGAGTAATTGGTACAAAGAGATACCAAAAACAAAAACGACTTTTATTTAATAAATAAAGAGATCAACATAATAATTTATTTAATAAAAAACAAAAATATGAAATCCCCTTATTATTGTTATTTAAAAAATGTAAGTACTTTACATTAAAAAAGAGCAAGTTGATTTAATCCTTAAATTTTAAGATGAAGTTTGAAAAGTTTGATAGTACGTAGTTTTACTTTTAATTAGTATAAATGTTATTTTTAACTTTAAGATATGAATTGAAAATTATAAAAATAATTTAATTTCTCAAGAATTTAGAAAAAGGAAATTAAGATATTAATAAATGCAAGGACTCTTGTTACCAAATTAAACTAACTTGTTTTTAATTAGAATCAAAAGTTGTACTGCCATAGGATATTTGGACACACAACCTTATCTCAGTAGAGATGTCCTTGACGCGAACAAATTTAAAATGTTGTCCTCCGAGGATAATGTTATGTTTTGTCCTTTAGCGTCATGTCATGTGAGAGATAGATTAGCAAGGTATTAGTTAGTAGTAGTAATAGTACTGCAGACGAGTGATAGAAGAGAGAAATCATCCCTTAAGAGTTAAGGGTTCATTCCGCGAGCCTGTTCGAGATAAAAAAAGAAAAACAAAAATTAAAAACAAAAATATTCTAAACGCAAAAACAGAGAGAGAGAGAGAGAGAGAGTGGAGAAATCACATCTTCTTCCTCGCGTACTTAACCAACCCTATTATGTTGGATTGGAGTCCATGAGCAAGCTCGTGCTTCGAAGCTTCTGAACGAGGTCGTATTTGAAAGAGTAGTTATATTTAGAAACATGGAGGAGAAGGTTCAACAGCAACTCATGGAGGTGGGATCCAAGCTCCTCGAGAACCTTCCCTCTTCCAAAGATGAGCTCCTTAAGCTCCTTGAGGTGTGCATTTGTTGTGTTGAATTCGCAACTTTTTTCTTTCCTTTCTTGGGGTCTGGTTAGTTAATTCTGTTATTCTCTCTGTTTGCTTTCAAAGAGAGTGAAAAGAGGTGGAATTTTGGTGTTTCCTTCTTCTTGTGGTTTCTTTTGCTGTTGCTATGTGTTTGTGTGTGACAGAGAATTTCTTGCGGTGTTTGTTTCGGTCAAATTGGGTTAGCTTCGGGTTTAAGAAGATTCTTAGGGTTCTAAGGGAGCTTAAATATTAAGACTTTCTCAGGTTTAGTATGTGAATTTGCTTTCTTTAGACTAGAAAGTTTGTTTTCTGTAGTGTTTGTGGTCCTGGAGCGCTTTTTCTTTGGGAATCAGGTTCAATTAGGGTTTGTTGGCTTCCCTTTTGTTCTATGATGTATTGTTTCTGAATAATTCTTCTTTTTTACTTTACTTGAGTACAATGTAGATGTTGTTAATTCTTTGTTTATTTTATGTTCGTTGCATAGTGTGTCTCTGTTTATTTGTTTCGGTTGTATATATTGTAATTAGAGGCTAGGGTATATGTTCCTGAGGATTAAATTATTGACCTTTAGTGAACCAAGTGCATGCCAATAAACATTGAGCTCGGGTTTAAAACATTCTTAGGCTAGTTAAATAATGAATTTCCATCATTTGAAGGCTTTTGGTTCTCTCTGGCTTCAAGTAATAGAAAAAATGGCTCTGAACTCCAATTTTTGACTGATATTCTACTTTTAATTCTGAAGATCTTGTCCGTGATTTTACTCATTCATATTGATTTTCACTAGAGGCTCTTGTCTTTAATTTTCTTATGACGGTTGACCTTTCAGTTTATGGGCATGGCCTGCATGACAATGTAACAGTTTAGAGTTTAGGTTAGTTGGATTAAGTTGTGCCAGCCCTTCGAGCCACAAAAAGTAATGCTGTCCTTTCATCCTGGCTTGGGGACCTGATTCATCAAAAGTTATAGGTTTCATATATATTATTGCACTTTATTTGAGTGAATAGTGTTTATGAGTTTCTCTGGGCACAACCAAAAGACCTTTGTGTCATAGCAGATGCCATCAGATGTGCATGAGATAATACTGGCTTGTGGGCCGATTCCAATGTCCTTTCATATAACAGCTAATGATTAGTTTTATTGAATTGTACCTTTTGTCGCTGCAGTTTTTAGTTTCCTTTTCCAAATGGATCTATTTTCTGTTTTCCTTTTGGGGGCAGCGTGTTGGCAGGAATTTGGCATTAGCAGTCTTGAAAAAGTAAAACATTACTACCATTGTAATTTTGACATTAATAGTAGGGATCTTAGGCTCTTGATGAATTACTTGGCAGAGGTGGAACCTGCAAAAATTGGCCTAATTCAATCTTTTAAGTGTATAGAAGTCTTAATCTCAAGATGATCATATGCTATTTAATAAGCTTAAAGGTTACCTCTGTTTCTAACAGAACTTGATGATTGCAACTTTTGCCATTTATATTGGGTGGACAAAAGCTTTCTTGGAAGCAAGAACAACGAAAACAATGCTAAAAACAGCCCCTTTAACTGTTTCGCTGCCTGAATTTTGGCCTTCTCATTCTGCTGTTTAATTTCACAACTACGGAGCAGAAGAAGAGCTGTAACAGAGGAAAAATGATATTTCCCCTTTGTAATTACTCATTCCAGTGTTGATGATATTTGTCATTCTCTTTTTATTCTTTCCATATATGTTAATTGCTTAGATACATAGAACTTACATAAGCTCTATGGAGTTTCTGTATGAGCTGAAGTTGCTAGAACTATGTTGAAACTACTTTTTTGTGACTCAGGGATACTGCTATCAGTTACTGCCCCAACTAAGCATTCCTCTTACTGATATTTACTTTGTGATCTGGTACTGTTATGCTGCTTGTCTTATGAAATTTGTGTTGTGTACAGGCCAATCTGTTACAATATGTACATTCAGATTGTTGGTATGCATTCTTGGTAAAACTGGACTTTTAGTACCATGGAAAATATTTGTTCGCACACTTGCTTGTATTTTCTTTATAGGGCATAATTTTGTTTTCTTATTTGTTGCTTGCTAGTAATATGTGCTATACCTGCAGCAAGCTGCTACCTCTCTTTCTGAAATGGATCAATTGCCATCCACTTCAATAATGGAGTCAATGCAGCCTTTTCTTGATGCAATTATAAAGATGGAATTGCTAAAGCATCAAGATAGAGACGTTAAACTTTTGGTGGCAACCTGTATTTGTGAGATAACCCGGATTGCTGCACCTGAAGCTCCTTACAGCGGTGATGTTCTAAAGGTGCTTTTTTTTTTAACCTTGATCACACTTATTGACTAATGGATTCCATTTTACTAAAATACCTTAAATTTTTTGCTTCCTAGCTAATTGTTTTGCTGTCTGCAGGATGTTTTTCACTTGATTGTAGACACTTTTAGTGGGTTAAGCGAAGCTAGTAGTCCCTCATTTGGAAGGAGTGTTGTTATTTTGGAGACTCTTGCCAAATGTAGGTCATGTGTTGCGATGTTGGATCTTGAAAGCGATGATCTGGTGAATAAAATGTTCAGTACATTTTTTTCTGTAGCCAGGTGTGTTATATCCCATGGTTTTGTTTCATTTATGATGCTCAATATTATTTGCATGTGTTGGACTCATTTTTCTCTTATTTTAGTATCTTTTAGCTCAGTGCAATAATATGGATCAAGGAAATATGTCTGTATAGATCTAGATGTTGTATGTTAGTTCTTCCAATCTAGAATTCTTCTCTATGGCATGCCAAAATGATTGATTTTCCTTATAAAAGTTTGAGAGTCAGACGTTTTCATTTACACTTCAAGTTAAATCATTTGATTTTCATCCAACTTTCAAGTTTCTCTACCCAGATATGATTGTTTGCTGTAAAGTTGATGTAGTTGAAGCATGGAACTATATGTTCTCTATGTTTTGATTGACAATCTAATGGCTAATGTCCTACTAGAAAGTTTATGGAGTTGTTGGGGGGCTGTGATGTGTGTGTCTGAGCTTAAAGGTTGTCTCGGTGTCATGATATCAGACCAAAGTTCTGGTAGAAGTATCAATAAGTGGTTCCTGATGTTTGGACTAGTTTGGTTGATAAATATAGGATATGTTTTTTAAGGATGGATCAACTTTTAGCATTATAATCCTAAGTGCAGGGTCTTTGGTCTGGATTCTTTTCTTTAACCTTTTCTAATCCCTTTCATGTGACGACCCAGTTCTCTATTCATTTATATTTGGAGCTCATAGTCGTATTCTGAATAACAGAAGTATGTGTTCCATATTTCAAAAAGTGATTGATGTCGAAACTTTGTCTTTGCAGTGATGATCATCAAGAAAGTATATCGTCTTCGATGCAGACAATCATGATCCTTCTCATTGAAGAAAGTGAGGATGTTCGAGAGGATCTTTTGCTTATTATTTTGTCTGTATTAGGACGTAACAGAAGTGTAAGCATTTTCTCTTGAGCTATATCGCAATTAACATTGTCAGGGCTATTATTATTATTATTTATTTTGTATTTGTTATTATATGGCTTCCTTAATGGCAGATAATTGAATGATGCATGTAAATTGTAGGAGATCTCCCCTGCTGCAAGGAATCTTGCCATGAATGTTATAGAGCAATGTGCCAAAAAACTTGAAATTGGCATAAAACAGTTCCTTATATCATCTATATCCGGTGATAATAGGTCCAAAGATAACCAGATTGACTACCATGAAGTTATATATGATGTTTATCGTTGTGCTCCTAATATCCTATCAGGAGTTGCTCCATATATCACAGGGGAGCTACTGGTAATTTCAGATCCATTGCTTACTCATACTCTTCTATGCCTACATTTACAAAAATCTTACTTCTATATTACACTAGTATTAAGTTATTGGTGTCAACATAAATTTCTTGTGGAACCGTGAAAAAGGCTTGCACGTTTTGATGTACCTATGTACATGTGAATTTAAGACTTCATTAATCTTTGATGCTGTAACTTACTGTAAATGAATTAGTGATTTCTTACTATGTTTGTTCCCAATGCAGGCAGATAAGCTAGAGATTCGCTTGAAAGCTGTGGAATTAGTCGGAGATCTATTTGCTGTGCCAGGATCTCCCATCAGTGAATCGTTTCAGCCAATATTTTCAGAGTTTCTGAAAAGGTTGACTGATAGAGTAGTTGGGGTCAGGATGTCTGTCCTCGAACATGTTAAAAGTTGCCTATTGACAGATCCATTTCGAGCTGAGGCTCCCCAAATCTTTTGTAAGTTTGGTGATTGTTTTGACAAATTTGTTCTTTGAGAACCTTACCTTATTTGATTTGGTTCAATATATTCCAGCTGCCCTTTGTGATCGACTGTTGGACTATGATGAGAATGTCCGAAAGCAAGTTGTTGACGTGATCTTCAATGTGGCATGTCATGCCTTGAGTTCAATTCCTGTAGAAACAATAAAATTAGTTGCAGATCGTCTCAGGGATAAATCTGTAGGCTCGTTGCTCTTTTCTTTTGGTGCATGAAATTGTTGCATAAGTATTTATGGTGTTATTCATAGTAATTAATGTGTGGTGTTTTTCTTTCTTGGACTTCTAGTTACTTGTTAAAAGTTATACCATGGAGAAACTTGCTGAGATATTCAAGGTTTATTGTGGGAAGTCCACTGAGGGCTCAATAAATCTAAGTGAATTCGATTGGATTCCTGGAAAGATTATGAGGTGTTTGTATGACAAAGATTTCAGGTAAGACATATTACTGTTCACTCTGTGCCATATTCTTTTTCCTTTCCTCTTCTGCCCTTCCATGGTAATATGTTAGGTGATCTGATAAACTTTATAGCTTTTAAGTTCTTGATTCTCCAGTTACTGGTTAAAATAGTTTCTAACATGTATATTTTCTCTTCAGATCAGATACAATTGAATCAACTCTTTCTGGATCTCTATTTCCAGCTGAGTTCTCTGTAAAAAACAGAGTTAAGCACTGGGTCAGAGTTTTCTCTGCATTGGACAAAGTCGAGCTTAAAGCATTTGAGAAGATTTTGGAGCATAAACAAAGGTGAGTTTAACTAATGTTTGGTTTAGACCTGACTATTGGAGTTTTTGCAAATCTGATGAATTATTCGCTTTTCTTATGAATATTACATTTTTTAATGCAGATTACAGCAAGAGATGCAGAGATATCTGTCCCTTAGGCAGATGCATCAGGTACACAAATCTAGCAAATTTAACTCAATTCATGTTTAGCATAAAAGTTGAGAAAAAAGTTACATTCCATGTGTTTCAAGTGCAGAATGGAGATGCTCCTGAGATCCAAAAAAAGGTTCTGTTTTGCTTCCGGATCATGTCCCGCTCATTTGCTGAACCTGTGAAAGCTGAGGAGAATTTCCAGATACTTGATCAATTGAATGATACCAACATTTGGAAGATTTTGACAAGTCTACTTGATCCAAGTACTAGCTTATGTCAAACTTTTAGTAGTCGGGTAAGTGACATAATAGGAATAAATGTGATCAGTTTTTGCAATTTTCTGATTAGAAAACTAGACTTGAGGATCTGTGGTCTTCAAATTTGGGGTATAGAACTCATAAGCTTTATGGTTTCAACTTTGTGACTGATGATCTTACTGTGGGTATCCAGATTGTGTGCTAGCTATAACAGGCATTACCATGATATTTGCTGTTGTCATTTCAATACCTGCCACACTCTCCTGATTTAAAGTTCTTATCTATGGTTTCTTGATTCTGCTCCAAATGCTTACTGTTTGTTATTTTATCTGTAGACGTCTCTTACTACATTGATGTAAGCCTTACCAATTTGTCTCAGACTCTAGCTGAAAATAGTTTTTTCTTTAGAGAATCTGATTCTGATGCACATTTTCCTTTAGTTGGTCACTGCAATTAGCACCTTATGACAAATATAGAAGTAATTGATGTGTTGTACTGCTTTCCTAAAATCTCATTCGATAAGTCAACTGAAGTCACTTGTTCCCTGCAACTTATATTGAACATGAACCTGCATTTTTTCTTCTAAAAGTTGTTCTTGAAAATTTTCTTTTTGCAGGAAGATTTGCTTAAAATCCTTGGTGAGAAGCACAGACTCTATGAATTTTTGAGCAATCTCTCTTTGAAATGCTCTTATTTACTTTTCAACAAGGAGTATGTCAAAGATATTCTTCTGGAGGCTGCTAGACACAAATCTTCTGGAAATGCTCAGCTTACTCAATCTTGCATGGATATACTTGTGGTAAGAACAATACATTAGTCTAAAGTGTATTGTATCCTTCATCAAGTGACCATTTATTCATTGTTTATCTTTCGACATCTTTTTTCTTTACTGTGATTTAACCGTCGCTTAAGTTGGGAACTTTGTATTAGATACCTATTGTCTTTTTCTATGATTTTAGTTGTTGTGAATCCAGTATAGACTTGCATATCTTTAAGAGGCCATTGACTTTAAACTAAATGGCATTTGTATGTTTGTTCCTGCTTAAAGCTCATAATTTAAGTATCATGTTGATTTTTTCATCTGTTGAGAACTTGTTGAAGTTTTATGTGATGAGTTTTCAGATTCTTGCACGTTTCTGTCCATTACTGCTTGGTGGGGCAGAAGAAGAACTAGTAAATTTCCTCAAAGATGATGATGACGTGATCAAAGAAGGGGCTTTGCACATTTTGGCAAAAGCTGGTGGTACCATACGTGAACAACTTGCAGTGTCGTCAAGGTACTGCCCTTTAAACTATTGGCATCTTGATTTGCACCTTAAATATACCCTTACACACTTATTGATTAATGCAGTTCAGTTGACCTCATATTAGAAAGGTTCTGTTTAGAAGGCACCCGAAGACAGGCCAAATATGCTGTACATGCCCTGGCAGCTATAACAAAGGATGATGGGCTTAAGTCCCTCTCTGTTTTGTACAAGGTGGTGCCTCTTTTTTAATTTCTCCCTATTGCATGCTACTAGTGGTCAGATGTGTCACCTTCTCTGTAAGGTGCCATTTATAAATGTACTTGCATAAAACGATGTTGCTTGCTTGTTCAGAGACTTGTTGATATGTTGGAGGAGAAGAGACATTTGCCAGCTGTACTACAATCTTTGGGATGCATAGCACAGACTGCAATGCCAGTTTTTGAAACTAGAGAGGGAGAGATTGAAAAATTCATCAAAAATAAGATCCTGGAATGCAGCAGTGTATGCCTTGAAGTTCCTTTCAATTTCTCTTATTTATGATTTACTGATTAATATTCTTCATAATTAAGGATGCTTTATTGTTACAGAAAGAAGACAATTCAAATGTTGGTTGGGATAGCAGAAGTGAACTGTGCTTGTTGAAGGTTGGTCCTTTTTATTTATCTCAATTCTTTCAAAGATGAGCTGTGTTCATTAAGTAAAGTTTTCATTTTTGTAGTCCCTAGACCCTGATTCTTTATCTTTTATCTGAATTTGAAATGAATATTGCATGCAGATTTATGGTATTAAGACATTGGTTAAGAGCTACTTGCCTGTCAAAGATGCACAACTTCGTCCTGGTATTGATGACCTTCTTGAAATCCTAAGGAAGATGCTTTGTTTTGGAGAATTGTCAACAGATACAGAATCAAGGTATCTGATTATTGTCACTTAAATCAGTCTACATATCATCTTTGATTTGTCAGTTTTTATCTTGTGAGATTAATAGCTTTATTTACAAAGTTGTCTCATCATACAGCTCAGTTGACAAGGCCCACTTGAGACTTGCTTCTGCAAAGGCGGTTCTTAGATTATCAAAGCAATGGGATCATAAGATACCTATTGATATCTTCCACTTAACATTGAGGACACCAGAGGTAAAGTGCTTTCTGGTTATTGCTATCATCAGTTTTCCAGTTACTTGTAAGTTGCAACTATCTGATGGTTTATGTCATAATTTATTTTTCTTTGTTTCTTCCTTTTCTTTTTCATCTTTTAGATTCCGTTTCCCGAAGCTAGAAAGCTATTTTTAAGCAAAGTCCATCAGTATATAAAGGACAGGCTTCTGGATGTGAAATATGCGTGTGCATTCTTATTTAATTCAGTGGGATCAAAGCCCTCTGATCTGGAAGAGGTACGTAGCTGGAACCCGTTGGTTCATATTTAACCTAGGCTGCCTAATTATGCTTTCTTTCTTCCTGTAAAATAAAGCTGCAAATACTTTCTTGATTGAAATTGACCCCCTGTTTGAATTGACAGGAGAAACAGAACCTTGTTGATATCATTCAAATGCATCACCAAGCAAAGGCCCGACAACCACCTGTCCAAAGTGATGCAACGCCAGTGTCACCTTATCCTGAACACATCCTCCCATACTTGGTCCACTCTCTTGCTCATCTGTCATGCCCCTGTGTAGATGAATGGAAAGATGTTAAAGCATTTGAACCAATATATCGGTTAGTTTCTGATTCCATATTAGTTCTTCTTTGAAGGTAATATTTAATCTACGTAATTTATTAAATGAAAGCATCAAATCCTTGTTTTGTACAAAATTTGTTGCAGAGTAACATTATCTGTTTTTTTATGCTTTTTCAGGAAATTATACTTAATTGTTTCAATGCTTGTGCAAAAAGATGAAGATGCTAAGTTGGATTCTGGTTCCAACAAGGAGGAGAGTATTTCTGCTATAGTGTCTATATTTCAGAGTATCAAGTCCTCTGAAGATATAGTTGATGCAGCAAAATCCAAGGTCACAGAGAAACTATTCCTACTGTGTACTCTTCTTTATCTTTTTGTTTAATGAATAGAAACTTGCCACAAGATGACTGGTCACTGTAAAATTTTAGTGAATAAAAATGGTCTTATGATTGGAATTTTTGATGTCCACAGAATTCCCATGTTATCTCTGATCTTGGGCTGGCAGTTACCAAGCGCATAGCTCAAAAGGAGGATGATCTGCAAAAGTTGGCTTCAAGGGTATCTCTGCCTACAATGCTGTATAAACCACATGAAGAGGAAGAAAGCAATGAATCTATGGTAGTTTCGGCAACTTCAAATAATTTTAGTTGTTCTATTGATAGGAAACTAATTGAGCTCATGGCAAAGTAAAGTTCCTGATGGTTTCTCCAGAATCAACATAGTTTATTAATTCTTTTACATTGCTGCATTTTATCATTTCATTCACTTAGCTTGGAATGATTTTGTTCTTTTGAGTACATTGTGAGTATATTCTTATTTTCATCAATGGTATTTCGTGCTTTTGATAGGCAAAAGGACATACATGGTTGGCTGATGAGAGTGTCTTGGCTTACATGGAATCACTTAACTTGGAAACAGATCAGAAAGTATGTTCTAGTGCTAGAAGCACTTTCCACAATGCAATACTTTTCTGTGCCACTAGGTGTTGCTTGCAACTTTTACTAAATTGTATTTCCTGTGGTAAACTCAGGTTGTTTCAGATGTTGCTGAGGATCAGGCTCAAAAAGACAGTGAAACAGAAGCAAATGAAATGCCTCTTGGGAAAATCATAAGACAGTTGAAGTCTCAGGGAACCAAGAGCAGAACGGGTAAAAAGAAATCTTCATCAGTCAAAGCAAGGGATGCTGATAATGATGTTGATATTTTAAAAATGGTGAGGGAAATTAATTTGGATAATTTGGGGATATCTAGCAAGTTTGAGTCTAGCAACGGGCACAAAAACTTTTCAAGCGAGGAAAAATCAGAAGTGGATCATCAAAAAGCTCAAAAGAGGAAAGTTGGTGAAATTTCTTCCATTCCTGTTCCTAAACGCAGGCGATCATCATACGGTCATAGTGCTTTAAGATCAACTCAAAGTCCTTTAAACCCTTTGTTAAAAGCTTTTGGACATAATTCCAGTCCTAATTCGGGGGACAAAAAGTCAAGGCTGAAAGAAAGCGCTGAATCTAACTTCCTTCGAAAAAGCACAAGTTTTTCATCAAAACTAAAAGGCAAAACTACTGATTTGGGTCACAATGACAATGAAGTTGGAGATACTGACGAAGATGATCTGATGGTAAGATTTAATTAATTATCAGTATGGTGGTTTATATATGTTTAATGATTTTTAAAAATAATTTGTTCTGCTTTAGATGCGTACTTTGACTGATAAGAAGAATGCTGCTAACAAGTCTGTGACTGAATCCACCAAGAAGCGAAAAAGAAGAAGCGTTGCAGGGCTAGCAAAGGTTAATATTTTGTCCTTCACTTGAAACAATATCAAGTTTATTTCTTTGCTACTTTCAGTTGAGCATAATCTAAGAAATTGCTTCTCAATTATGTTTAATATTATTTCCCATCTGGTGATACTTATCCGTGTACCAAGAAAAACATGATGATACTTGGTTGGCTTTATTAGTGCATTAAAACCTAGTTGGGAATACCTCCTCAACAAATGGAAGAAGAAATTTTTCTTTGATCGGTGAGATTTAGAGTTTTACCTCTAGTTTTGTGATTTGTCCCTCTGTCTCTCTTGCTCTTAAACGAGTACCGTGCACATCTGTATACCTGTTCACATTTAAGGTGTTCAAGGTTGATAATGATATGCTGGTCTAGTCTAAATTCATGCATATAGCATAATCCTGCTGTAAATGGCAACATTGAAACTGTCTTTTTTGTGCATGAGACATACTCTAATTCTTATTATTGTTCCTTGTTGTTGGTTTTCTTGTTTGAAGGTTTCTTTCCTGTGATGTAACAGCTCTGGATATTTTCCCTTCCAACATATAATACGATGCCCTACTTATTTCTCTTGTTGTTTCGCTTTAACTTCCTCTTCTTTTTCCTCTTTCCAGTGCTCAACAAAGAAAAGTGTCATTGACAATGAAGAACTAATTGGGTGTAAAATCAAAGTTTGGTGGCCCTTGGATAAAGAGTAAGTACAGTTTTGTTTGATTGAAAGCCATAATATTTTCAGACAGTTGTCCGGCCACTTCTTTTACCCTATGTGCAATAGTTTTTGGTTCTTTAGTTGACATGAACACTTCTTAAAATTCAAGTTAATGTGCTCCTGTTGCTGAGTAAGACATTCTGTGAACATCTCTTAAGTTTTCTTTTCTTTGCTAATTTTCTTTAGACTCTTTCTATCTTTTCCTAGTTTAAGATGCTTCTGTTCGTCATTCTACTTCTGGGTGGTGTTGGGGGATAAGTAGATTTAAAGTTCCATATAGTACTGAGGTTTAGATGACGGGAGTAGGTAAATGCTGTGCTAAAACCTTGCTTTCTGTCCAATGGCATTCTAGAAATCTCTTTTAACTTTGGGATTACATTTATGTATTCATGCTGGTCAAATTGGCAGGTTTTATGAAGGTATAGTTAAATCTTATGACCCACTAAAGGGAAAACATGTGGTAAGTTTCTCTCTTCTCTGTATCTGAATTTGTATATTGGGACTATTTGTGATGCTCATGTCTGGAGTAACATCTGTTTGCTTGGTGCAGATACTGTATGAGGATGGAGATGTTGAAGTACTTCGTTTAGATAAAGAGCGATGGCAGCTTGTTGATCGCAAACCTTCAAAGGTCCGCTATCTTTAACATTCTTTCCTCAAGCTTCTGGGTTCATAAATTTTTCCCAGGAAGAAATTACTTGATGATTGCCTTTGTAATTTTTCCTCTTTCCATTTCAGAAGTTGAGCTCTTCTCAACAGGCCTTTTCTGCTGTATGGTAAGTATTGTATGTATTGCAGGATTTTTCTTTTCCTCAATCCTGGCAATGTTAGGATATATGTCATAAAAGTTTGTTACTTTAGCACCCATTTCTATATAAACTTATGGGACTACTTGTCCTTCCCTGTGGTATCATTAATGGCTTGGTTATGGAATTCGAGTTGCATAGAAATCCTTCTCCCCAGTTCATGTCTGATACTTTAAACTGTTTTGCAGGTCACCTTCAAAAAAAAGTAGAAGTTCCAGTGGTTCAAATCAAAAGAAGAAATCAACCAAAATGTCAGTATGAAATGCTTTTATCTCTTGTTGAGCTATTATGTTGCACTTCCTTTCCATTGAATTCTTTATATAATTCTGTCAAATTTTAATATTACAGAGTTAAAGGAATAAGAACTCCGAAGAAAAAACCTAAACAGGTGCCAAAAGAATCTAAAGATAAAGGGGATCCTGATGTATCATTAGACCCTGAGGCTACTGCGGCAACAGAAGAAGGTGAGATAACTGATATAGAGTATCTTCTTGGGAAGTCAAGTTCTGTAAAAACTCAGGATGTTAGTTGTTAAAGCATTTAGCTGTACAATTGCTAGGTCAATTTTGTGGATTAGATTTGTAAAAGGTTTTTAATTAAAAGTAATGTGATGTCACTGTTTGGTTAATGTTTCCTTTATTTTTTTATTCATCATTATGTGCAATTATTTGTTAAGTTCTATGTTGGTGTTGATTCTGCAGTTGCACTCTCAATTGCGATTGGAGTGATTGTCATATGTTTTTGTTCTTTTTTTCCATTCAATACACTCTGTTTATTGTATCTTGCAAAGCTAGCATATAGATAATTTGCAAAGCTAGCATATAGATAATTATGCTTATTGGAACCCCCCAATTCTGGTTTGTTTCCTGCCAGATGAGTCTCAAGGTGAACCCCAGAGGGTGACTGAGGATCTATCAGATTTGGAGGAATCCGTTAAGGAACAATCGGTTTCAAGAGGAGCACAGTTGGATGAAGCAGACAAGAGCCCTAATCATTCAGAGGAATCTGATGAAGAGACAAAATCCAATTTTAAGACTGAAGTTTCTATAGATATAGAAAACACAGTGCAAGATACTAAAAAAAGTGATGCCATAGAGGAGAGAGAAGCGGATGATTTGAGTGAATCCTTGGAAAAGGATGCTAAAAAAGACAATTCAGATTCTGAAGGAAATCAGCAAATGCTCGCAGCTGAGGATTCCCATGCAGAGCCAGAGAAAGTATCTATAGAATCATCACAGCCTTTAGATGTTGAGGAGGATGAAATCTCCGACGATGAGCCGCTTGTACTTGCATCTACCTTTACATTAAGTTCATGCATCGTATTTGATTGCTCCAGACTTTATTTTAAATCATGTTAATTTGTTAATTGCAGAGCAACTGGAAACATAAGGTAAAAAAACCAGCACCAAAGTGAAGTAAGCAAGCAGTTTAGCTACAGGGAAAGCAGTCTCCAGCAGAATGGCGCAAACTGAAGCACTTTGTTAGATATCCGGTCAAGTTGTAGTCAGCAAAGGGAGAAAGAAGACACAAAGTGATTCAACAATATAAACATGGTAATAAAATCGTGATGCAATTTCCCTTGATTACTTATGAATGTAAATTAACATTAGATGACATTGCCCCAACCTTGATAGGAACGTTAGTGTCTTGTTATTGCCCTGCAATACCAATTAGATTATTTAGTGTCATTGTGGATCTAGTGTAGTTTAGTGCACCATTCTGACCAACTAGGAGATGATAAAATAGATGTAGGTGGTGGTTTGTATAGTTGGTAGTTGGGGGCAGTGCTTGTATGTGTCAATATGTTGATGCTTGAAATATTTTTTTTGACATCTATCAAAGTGAAAAATATTTTGTTTGTTTCTTTGTTACTGTGTAGATTGCATTCTCTTTTTTGTTTCTTCCATTTCTTATAGAGAGAGTGCTTCAACAGCTGTTGAAAAGCTGAACAGAGAAACTCTTCTTGTACCAAAAAATGGTAATTCATTGACATGAAGCATGAATACAAGTTTGCTGGTCCTCCATCACTTTTGCCAATGTAATGTCATATATTACAGTATCCTTAACTTTCATATAATCAATATTTCCGTACAAATCCAACATTCCAAATGTTGACAATTACAAATTTACAATGTTATCCAATTATCTTATCATTATATTTATATGATTTGTGCGATTCTATATACATAACGACTTTTTTTCCCCGAATGACTGTTATTACTAGGCTAATAAATCAGAATAATGATTGGGAAATGCTAGGTTCCAATTATAAAATACAATATAAATACATAAATAAATACACAAATTAGAAAAAAAAGAGAATTATAAGAATAAATCACGCTAATTATTACAAAAATATTAAAATTATTTATACAATGAATGATTCGGTGGAAAAAACTTAGAAGATTTAAGAAAACGGTAAAAACTTCTCTACATGAGATCTTTTATTCGTATACTTTTATGAAAAAGCGTTGGGAAATATGTAGAAAAGAAAAAATAGGTTTATTATATAATTATTTGTAGAAAATTCAATTTAAAACAATAATGACTTATTCTATCATATTATCATGTTGACATTATTTACTAGTCATAGTATATAATATTAGTAAATAAAATTTCTTTAAATTGGACTTAGTAATGAAGTAAGTACAGTTCCCACGTACTCGTGTCAAGACGCGGCGGAGACGGGAGACATTCAAACGACAAGAAAGAATGAGAAAAGACTAAAGAGAGTGGAAGAAGACCAAAAGACCAAAACGAGTACGTGTGATCTGAGGTGGTTAACGTTGTCAAGAGACCTCAGTCGAACAATCCCAAACTGACACGTGTTTGTCAAGGAAGGTTGTCGTCTGAGCTTACGTACGTCTCATTGCCTGGTAAACTCCTCTTCTTTATAACATGCCGCTGTTGGAAGTTGAACTTAACAAAACAAATTTCCACCCCAAAGCGCTCAACTTTCCGCGAAGCTCTAAACTTTCTTTGCTTTTTGGTAAGTTATAGATTTTGGTTTTGCTACTTCTACGTGGGTTTCTTTTGTTTTCTCATCTTCGTTCATTTTGCCTTCTAGTTAGTGTTTTTCGTGGTTCAGTTTTCATTTACTGTTGGTTGGTTTTCCGGATTAGAAGACTCTGGTGACTGCCATTTTCTTTACTTGACACGATTCTGGATTCTGGTGCTGATTAACGGTTGTGATCTGTTTGCTTTCTCTTTTCCTCTTATATATCTCTGTCTGTTTAGTTAGCTACTCGCTCTTTTCCTCAATCAACCCCACACTGTTTTGTTTATGCATGCAAGTAAATTTACCTGAAGTTGTTTTTGGTATGACCATTTACATAAGTTGCAGAAAAATAACGGAGAATGATGGTGTGGCCACGAGCTGCTTATGTTGAATGTGTTCTTTAATAGGATGTTATCTAAATTATTGGAAAGTGTATTTCTTTAAGTTGGTGAAATCTCTGTTAAAACCTATATTGCACCTTCATTTAATTCCTTCCACTCTGTAATCAGATGAATTTATTTTACTCAAGTAATGTTTGGGTGGTTATGTCAAATCTCTTGCTATGCAATTGCTGTTTATCTGCAATTTAGTAACTGTCAAGATGATCATCTTATTGACGTCTTGGAATTCTTCTACTTTTCTTTGCAGTGGCTTTCGTTGTTTGTGCTGTTACTTTGATAGGCGTGTTGTATGGCAGAGCAGTTAGGGTTGCTAAAAGTCACAATTGTGCAAGGAAAGAAATTGGTAATCCGGGACTTTAAGAGCAGTGATCCTTATGTAATTGTCAAACTTGGCAACCAGGTGATTCCAGGATTTATCATTCTTCTTATAGCATTGGTTTTTCCGGTCAGAATTGTTATTTCTATGATTGTGTTGAACGGCTTTTTCTTTGAATGTTACCCTGAATGGTATTTGCTTTCACAGATAGCTAAGACCAAGGTTATCAATAGTTGTCTTAACCCAGTTTGGAATGAAGAGCTAAGTTTCTTTCTGACTGAACCTGCTGGTGTTCTAAGCTTGGTAAGATTGAAGCTTCTGAACTATATTTCTACTGGCAATTAAATTTTTGGAGTTAAATTTCAAAAACCATTTGAATATGATATGTGGACAAGTGCTTTCGCTCTTCACATTCTCCTGGCTTTGACCTAGCAGGAGATTGGTTGAATGGAATATGTCTACTAGGAATTTTCGTATGATCCATAGGTAAATTAGTGGTTTAAATGAGGAGTTTATATCCCTGTTTGATTTCATTACAGGATGATCGTAGGCCTCTGTCTATGGTTTTATTTTTGACCAAGTGTGGCAACTTTATGCAGGTTGAGTGAACTAATAGTTTGGGGTTACTGGTATTAAGTAAATTGTGGTAGTGCCCCTTCAAAAGTTAAATACTTTTAATGTGGATTTGGCTGTTTATTTAGTAGTATCACTTGATAACAGATTTGATGAACAGATCTGATGCCCAAATATCTCTTTCAACAGGAGGTGTTTGACAAAGACAGATTCAAGGCTGACGATAAGATGGGACATGCTTCCCTCAACCTTCAGCCAATTGTCTCTGCTGCGAGACTGAAACAGATTCTGCACGTTTCAGGAGGTGAGACTTTATTGAGGAAGGTTGTTCCAGATATCGATAACTGTCTTGCAAGTGAAAGTTGCATTAGTTGTATAGATGGTGAGGTGGTGCAAAGTGCATGGTTGAGGCTCCGTGCGGTTAAATCTGGAGATATAGAACTTAAGGTTAAGTTAATCAATCCTCCTGTTACTCATAAAGGATAGTGAAGAATGCATGAGTACTCTAGGAATATTTTTGTAACAATCACAAGGATGGGAAATGAGTTCATATTATCCTTCAGGTGTGTGTCTAATAGATGTTGTTCAATGTAGTGTAGCAGAGGTCAGTGTAAGGGAATGTTGCATCAAATGTCAACTGCAACTGGAAATGAAACACATTGTCATTCTCTTCTACTTCTATTATATTGTTTTTTCCTCTTTTGGATAGCATATCAATATTTACCAGTATTTAGCCCAGTGGAGCCAGAGGAACAAATTTCGAGGTTGATCCATAACAAAGCATCACAAATAAGCTTCAAGAGACCTGTTTACTACCTTTGTTTGCTTGTCAGATTCTAGACGGTAAGAAGAGCTCATATGTAGTTTGGTTTCCTGCCAAAATTGCTCATGAACAAGGGATCTCAGTCAAAATGGAATGGGATATGTCATGGAGACAGATTATCACTTTAGCAAACAATTCAACTATTATTTTCCTATATAAGGATGTTTGAGCATAATAAAATGAGCACGCTTGGATTGCCTGTTGAGATAAGGTTGTTGAGCACATGGCGCCAAATTTTGATCAGGTTGTTGAAACCTCCAAATTAATTCTGATTCTCTAAAATGTTTTTAGTAGTCGTGGAATCAGGTCGAATTCCTAAAGAACTAAATATTAGTTTATTAATTTCAATAAATAAAATTAAAAACCAGGGTCTATAAAAGTGAGAAAGTCAAGATTACCAAACTCCGATTCAAGGAAAAGATCTCATCTAATTGTAACATTGATCATTGGTTTAAAAAGAATATTTTCACAATTTAAGCAGTTAGTCCGAAAAACATTAGGATACTCGTAATAATTCTCAAATTTTCCTAAATTAATTAGTTCAAACCCAGCATCTAAACCAAAACTTATCATCTATTGACTGAGTGTGATAGCATTCCATATCAAATAAATGATGGCAATAAGCTTTGTGAAAAAGACTAACCCTAAATTAAATAATCGAGATAGCTGCAATCATTCAACTTAGTTTTCTTGTTTATCATAAGTTAAATATGGAAATTCATAAATATCCTCTTTGCTACTTATACCAATCTTTCATGACAATTACGGATTACTGAATTCATAGATTGCGATAGAATAATTAACATTAAATTAAATTGCCAGATAAATCAATATTAATCATTCACGAAACAAGAGAACTCAAAACGAGAAATACTTGAATTAAAACATGAATAAAAGTTAAGAACACAAAAACTCACAAGGTTACAATTTAAGTATTGAATCCCCTTGAATCAGAATAACTGAGTTTAACCATACATGGCTTTTGCTCCAATAGCAAAAATAGAAAACAAACTAAGAAATGCAAAAGGCGTAAAACGAGGGAACCTCTTTCTGTTGTGAGGAACGTCCATTTTATAAGGTTTTCTAATCTAATCATAATCTAACTCTAACTTGCAAAATGTCCATCTAAAACGAATTCAAATTCCTACATGATAAGGATAAGGCAACGTCTGCTAGTCAAACTCCAACTCTTCAAGTAATCAATTTTATCCACTGCAACAATCTTTCCACTTCTTCCAAAATTTTGTAATTATCACCAATAATGTCCCAATTTTATGCAATCTCTACTCTTCATCTTCTGAAACAAAACAAATATTAATTTTAACTTTTAAGCACAAAAATAAATTCAAAACAAAGGAGATAATATCAAATAATACGTCAAGATGAGATCTTATCAATTATACACGAAAATAAATCCAATTTGAATTTTGAAATATTATATAGTTATCATTAAAATCGTTAATCATAAACTTTGAGTTAACAATCTCCTCCTTTTTGATGATAACAAGCAATAATAGATATATTTTTTCAAAATTTAAAGAGATAATAGATGATTT
>JANKOD010000191.1:3883605-3893812 GCA_026284645.1 Erythroxylum acuminatum
GTGAATTCTCAACTATATGTTGAATGCCGGACTACGGTCCGATGATAAGTGATTATGATTGAATAAGCGCATGCAAAGATGAGCAATGCATTTCATTTCATGAATGTATGAAACATAATGGGAGTTGTGACCAGAGTAGCCACCGATCAGAGCTTAAAGCTCAACGAGTGAAAATGAGCTTCGCGCTCAGATAGTGATTCAGAGCCTCAGGCTCAACGTTAATGAGCCCTATATGGGACAGTTATTCAATGAGTCCGATATCCAATGGGTACGGGACAGTTTAGGCACTCGGTCACAACAAAGTAATAAATGGAAACTGGGTCTCATGTACATATGCATAATATGATTGATATGAAATTGTTTTGAATGTGAATGTGAAATTGTACTGAATGTGAACACTTAATTGTATTGGATGGGTATGTGAAATTGTATTGAATGGGCATGTGAAATTATATTGGATGGACATGTGAAATTACGTATGTACAGAAATGTTAAAATGTATTGAATGTAAATGTAAAATCGTATTGAGATGAATGTGAAGTGCAATAGTGAATGTGAACATGAAATTGTATTGAATGTGTGATGGTAAATGTGAAATGGGAATTGAAATTATGTGTTGTGTGAATGGGTGAACCATCAATGATAGTCACTCGCTGAGTTCGCAAAACTCACCCAAAATTTGCATCTATTTTTCAGGATTCAAAAGAGTACCCCGTTATGTAACGGGAGTATACTTACTGCACGCAGGAGAAAGTTAGAGGTTGGGATCAGTTCGTGTTTGCATTAGGATTTTTGTATAAATTGTATTCCGCAAATTTTGTGCAGTGTATATTTGAACATTTCAGTTTGTAATAAGTGATGAATTATGGAAATCCGAGTAAATGGGATAGATTAAATGCGATTATTGTTGTGTATATCAATTTGTACCCTTAAAAAGGGTTTTGAGTGAAACTGAATGAAATTGGGCCCCAATTGGCTACTGAATTGAAAACATTATTTTATCGACTTTTAAAACTTATTCAGCCCACTTTGGAAATGGATTTCTACATTTGTTAGTGTTTTCAAAATAAAAAAAGAAAAAGGGGTACCAACTTTTGACTGATTGAGTGCTCTAGTATGCCACCCTCGTGGGTCACGGGCTTGGATATCACTGTCGATATCGGGGTTCTTGTGGGAGTGGGGTGCTACATTACGAGAATTTCTGAATTTATGAAAATTGTGCAAAAGATTAGACTTATTGTTTCCAATTATTTTAATACATTGATAAAAATTCTGAAATTCATTACGCTTGAAGGATTTGTTACTCATGAAAATTTATGCATTTGTTTATTTTATTTATGAACAATTTTGAAGAATTATAAAAAATGTTGCATGCTTTGTTGATGAATTGTTGTGAATCGCATGTGATTTTGATTGTTATGAAATGGATTGATAAATTACGATAGCATTTGATTTGCTATATGACTTTATGTGTAAATTTGTGAATGTCAATATGTCTAGTAGGACACGATATAAAAAACTAAGTTTTTTCGAAATGTGCCTTCGGGCAAATCCGATTTTTCAAATGTGAAATATGTGATATATGGGTTTGGTTAGGTCCCATAAGTTAGAGTCAATGCACTGTCTCGTTTTTAAAGGCTTCTCACGCCTACCCGTTAGTGGCACTGGAGCTCTGATTTCGGACTTCCATAAGTTCACGGCTACACCGGACCATTATACGGGAAGGTGTAGTACGTTCTATTCACAGCTGCACAGAACCGCTATGCGGGAATGTGCAGTACGTTCCATTTTGGACCGACCCAAACCGTTTGATGTGTTATGTGATTTTGAGTTTGTTTATATTTGTGATGCATTCATATTTTGATTTTATTTATGAATTGTGAAAAGTTTTGGGAAAATTGAGAAATGAGAAAATGAGTTTTCAACCATGAAATTATAGAAATTTATTATGAATAGTTTGAAAAATTAAAAGATTTGAGGAAAATATTTGAAAAGTTGCAAAGTTTGAAAAAAAATAAGCCTTTTGGCAAAAGTTTGTGAAAAATGATTTTTGCTTATTTTTCAATTTATAAATATGTTATCCACTGAGTCGTCGAGCTCACCCCCCTTTCATCCCCATCTCCAGGTAATAAGCAGGAGATTGGATGAAAGGAAGGCAAGATTTTCGTCTGTTCGTACTTATGTTAAGCGAGATTGTAAAGCTTATGTTGTGTATTGTGGAGATTGTTGTATCTTTGTATTTTGAATTATGAAAATTGATGTTGTATTTGTGGCCGGAAAATGCCACTATTTATTTAGGGATGCATTTAGTTTGGGATGATGTAAATGATTTATGAATTTGTATAAGAACTTGGATTATGAATTTATGTATGGATTGAGTTATATATTTGTGTATGATTATGAGATGTGAATATGATTGATTTGGGTTTAGATTGATTTATGAATTTTGTATAGTGAAATTAAGATGAATATGAATGGGATTGTATATGAATGGAATTGAGTTCTGATTTTGGATTTTGGATTGAGACTTATTGAAGTGCTAGGTATAGATTTGTGTTTGTTTGTGTTGGTTGGTGTTGAGATTCCGGACGGGTGGTCCGATGACTTTGTGTGATTTGGTTTGGTATATAGAAGTGTATTTTGAACCCTTTGCAGGTTTTGGGTTTCTTAGAATACAGCCGTTATACTGCCCAATTTTTGTGAAATTGGGTGGGGCTGGTTGGTATGTAAGTTATGTGTGAGAAATTATGGTAAATGAAATAATAGGAATTTGATTGAATTGATGAGTTATGAGATATTGTAGATTTTGAAGAAATAAGTTTTATTAAAGATGATTTTGAGTTATTACATATTTAAGACGAATATGAATATTATGATTAGACTTTTTGTTTGAGATATTGGAATTGATGAATATTCCAAAGGGGAAAAATAAGTTGTTTTGTATAAGATTGAATAAAGAGAAAAGAAATGAATAATAAGAAAAAGAAAAAAACAATGTACCATTTTCGGATTGGTTTAGTCTTAGGGTTTCCAACGCAATGTGACATTTTTATAAAGGTTTCGTTCGCGGATGTCGGAATTCGAATTCGATTTCGTTTTCAGTTTTGTGTTGCCGCTTCCGTTTCGTTCCGTTCTTTTCGTTTCGCTTTTCTGTTTTCGTGCTTATGTTCCGTTCTTTCGTTTCCGCTCTTTGTTATTCGTTTTGCTTTGGATTCGTTCTTTCGCTCTTGGTTTTTCCGCTTTTCAGGTTGGGGTCCGGTTTTCGAGATCGGGTCCCAACAAAATTAGAGAGCCATTTATAAGCACGAGTCATTATTGCGGTATTTTATTTTCAGTAAAATTGTGCTAGATGTCATTTTGTTTTAGTTCTGTTCTATTCGGTTAGAGTACAGGTGTCATTTGCAAAATGATAGGCTCTTGATTAGCATAAAACCTAAAAAGTTTTGGCAACGAGATAGAGAAGAATATTTTTGTTTACATCTTTTACTTGGAGGTTTTTCCCTGTCCTCGAATCCAAGGAGTAATATCTGCCAGGTTGCACATTCAACAGAGCATCATCATCTACTCCACCATTAACTTATGAATATACTTCTGTTTGATACGTCAACACTTTGCCCCATAGAGCATAGCTGGCCTAATAGCTAAACGAAGTTATACCTTTGAGATTAAATGGTATCTTCTTTTCACATAAAACTCCTACTGCACTTCTCTATTTAATTCACCTCGATCTGATATAATGCACAATGTCTTTATCAATCTCTCCATTACTTTCGATGATAGATCATATGTTGGACCCCGAACCCTTCTATTAAATGAGAAATTGTTAGTGGTTATTTATGTGTAAAGAAAAGGAGAATTCTTGAATTTGAAATGAAATAGAGAAGATGGTTTAGGTACAAGATAAGTTATATGTGATATGTTGGAAGTTAAAAGCTGAAAAAATATAATTGAAACATGTTCATTGAGTATGTTTCGGTGTTTTAGCCATAACTTTTGCTCTAGTTATCCAAATGAGATGATTCAAAGTTTGGATTAAAATAAATAGATAAGGCTACAAATTGTCCGATGAAATTGAGTTTCAATTCAGTCTCTAAGAGTGTCAATTTTCGGATGGAAGTTGAGCACAGAATATTGTTTCAGTATAAGAACAGTCCGAAATGTTTAGTGTATAACTTTCAGATTACTGAACCAAATTGAATGATTTTGATGTCATTGAAAAATTGAGACAATGAGGAACATTTTTTCTAGAAGGAAGTGCTATCAAATTCCTTCAATTACATGATTAAAAAAAAGGTCTTGATTTTTGGAAGGAGTTAAGCATGACTTAAATGAATTTTGAGGTTTTGCTAGATTAATTATTTTATTTGGAGTTAATTATTATGTTAATATTGGTTGGATTTTAAAGCATGGTTTGGTTGAATTAAGTAGCAAGAGTATGTATGTACAAGGACATTTTGGGAAGAACACTTAAGCATTAAGGTTATAAGGCTTTGAAGGAGGGGCAAAGAGGTCATTGCTCACTTATTAATGGCAAACCTGTAAATAAAAAAGTGGTCTCGCTTTTTAAGAAGGGGGAGAAACGTGAATTAGAAGAGGGAAAGGCAAGAAGAAGGAAAATTAAGAGAGAAAGAGGGAGAGTTTCGGTTTTAGGACAGAAGAAGAAGAAAAGTTAGGGTTTCTAGAATTGAATTTGGCAAGATTATGAGTAAAGGGGATGCTAGGATGGGTTTAGGTTCCTTTGGAGGGGTCTTGGAGAGTTGAAAATTAGCTACACCAAAAGGTTACACGGTCTACCCATGTAAAATCACACAGCCCGTGTGTTTCCAGCGCAGGAGCACTGTTACACCCGAAGGTTACACGGCTTGCCCGTGTTTGGTTACACGGTCTGTATTTCTTGACCCTCCTAACGATAGAATTTCAATTTTAGGTCTTCACATAGATGTCTTCTTTCTAACCGTGCAAAAACAAAGTCAATCTAACATCCGTAAAGAGAGTTATGTCAATTGCGCCAAGGCATGTTCAATGTGAGTGAGGTTATGAACACGTTGGTTTCATTTAGCCATAACTTCTTCGTCTGACCTCCGATTGAGGTGATTCTTAAGGCGATAGATTCCTAACATATTTTTATACCTTCCCATAAAAATTGGTATTCGTTGGTGTTGAATTGAAAATTTTTGATTGATAGAAAGTAAGGGGTCGGTTGGAAGAGCATGATTAGGCCATGAACATACTTTGCGTTTTTTAAGCATATCTTGAGCTATAGAGTTCCAAATGGGGTGGTTCTTGTTTCTAAATAAACTGGAGACTAATAGTTACCATTTTGAAGAAGTCAATTGTGTTTGCTGTGATTTTGTTGTGTGGGCTCACCTTTGTGGCTTGAGATGTTATGAGAACAATGGGGAACCGATGATGGCTTATGAGGGTTAAATGAAGTAACCCTACAGGGTAATACGCACATGTCTCATGATTTCGAATTGAATGTTTAAGGAATAATGAAGAAGATCACATTTTATGTTTCGCAAGAGTTGGATTCCGGAAACAAGTGGGATCCAACAGTTGTTAGGGTTTCTTCATGTCTTGGATTTCAAGAAGGGATTTTGAGTTGATTTAAGAAGGAAAAAGGAAGAGGAGGATGAGAGCTTCCATTTAAGCCAAGAAACTCCTCAATTGGTGAAGGATCAAGGTAAGAGTATGTTTGAGTTGTTGAATTTTTGAAAGGGTTTTGGTTTATATAGCTTAAGAATTGTATGGGTTTAAGTTTTCTAAGATTAATTTTGGTGATTATTTCTTTGGGTTGTCCAATTTGGAACAAGTATTAAGAGAGGCAAGAGAGGCAAGAGGGGATGCATTTTGAACAAGTATTAAGCAAGGAAATAAGGTGGGTTTCATATTTATAATTTGAGTAATGAGCCATTAATGTGTTTTCAAAATCAAGAGGAAAAAATGATTTCAATTACTTCATGAATGTTGCTTTTATTGCTTTTGAATGATTTGTGAAATTGCTACATGTTTTTTTGTATGAATTTTGATGATAAATTGTGAATTGCTACATAAAAGGGTTTTTCGAAAAATTGCATGTTCATGAAAAACAAGTTTCCAAAATTTTGCCATTTGGGCAATTTGTTTTCAAGTCATGAATTTCATGTTATGTGGGTTTGTGGTAGTCTCTCAAGAACTGTCACGTGCACGTTGACCTAAGAATAGGCTTCTTCCGCCTGCCCGCTAGTGGCACGAAGCTCCTTCAAGGACTCCCTCAAGTTTACGGCTACACAGGACCATTATATGGGAATGTGTAGTGCGTCATGAATATGGACCTACCTAAACCATTTCTGATGTGCTTATGTGTTCATGATTTGTGACAAGTTTCGATGAAATCATGATTTATGAAGTTTATGAATTGCTTGATAAGTTATGAATTTGGGAAATATGTGTTACATGGATTTCAATATGAATTTTACAATGGAAATAAATATTTCAATGGTTTTTGCTTGTTTCTCGGTTATAAACTTGTTACCCACGAGCTTTAAGCTCACCCCCTTTCATTCCCATCTCCAAGTGATGAGAAAGAGATCGGGTGAAAGAAAGTCAAGGCATTCGTTTGATTATGCATATGTTGAGAATTATAGGATTTTGTATCTTTTGTTATATTTTGGATTTTGAGATTGATGATGTAATGTGGTTTGGAAATGCCATTGAAGTTTGTAAAACTCTTAATTTATGATGTAAATGAAATAAGGATTTGTGTATGGATTTGAAATGTGAATTTGTGTATGGATGATGAGTTGATGAACTTTGAATATGAACTATTGTTATATATATATAAGTGAGATATTATGGAAAAGAAAGATAGGATTGTTTGTTGGATCCCGTTTTCCAACACTTGCAAAATCATCATACTTAACTTGAGCGTGCATATTACCTTGAAGGGTTATTGTATTGAACCCTCGTTAGCCATTATCCGTTCAGCTTCATTTTCATAACAGCCCAAAAATTTTCTTTACAATTTGTTTAATGGCGTGCCTATACAAATTAATCACCATAGTCAAACTCATTTCGTCTATTTGTGAACAGAATTTGGAAATCTTCAAATAATAATTTCAATTTGACTTCTTCAAGGAAATCATAGCTCTAAGTCTCTATTTTGCTTTGAAGCGAGAACCATCTCAATCGAAGCTCTATAGGTCAAGATATACTTAAAAAGCTAAAGGATGTTCATACCCCAATCATGGTCTCCCAACTGATCCCTCAATTTCTCTATTGCAAAATTTTGCAAATCAACCCCAAAAGATACCAATTTTCATGAAGATATAGGGAAAGGTGTTAGGAATCCATTGCTTTAAGAATCACCTCATTTGGAGGTCGGATGATGAAGTTATCACCAAAAGAATCCAACATGCTTATACCCTCAATCATGCAGTAACATGTCTTGGCGAAATTTCCATAACTTTCACCACAGATGTCAGCTTGAGTTCGTTCTTAAACCATTGGAAAGAAGACTTCGAGATCTAAAACTTTCATGAAGACCACAAAGTAAGCTTTGCCTTTAAAAGGGTCAAAAATTGCAATTTCCTGAAGCTGTCTCGTGAATATCCTTTTAACGGACATTGTCGGGCCTGGGAGCACTTTTTCACCCGAGAAGGTCCATTAAACAGACCTAAAGTCCGTTAAACGGACATGGGCAATGCTGAGGGTCCTTTTTGACCCGTAAGGGTCCATTAAACGGATATGGGGGTTTCTCAAACCCCTCCAAAGCCCCTCCAATGCTTCCTATATCCAATCTAACATCATATTCACTCATAATCTTCCTAAATTCAACTCTTCTAGTGCCAAATCACTTCATAACAACTCAAACACCAAATTTATCTCATAAAACTCTCAATTCTCAATCCATTTGATTCATCAAATCCACAAATTCTCATCAATATGCCATAGTTGTCCTGTGCATACATTCCATGCAGCATCATATTTTTAACAATCATATCTTTTCACTCCGGTATCCAAAAATTACAAACTTTATATTGTTGGAAAGCTAGAAAGACAAGCTACAACTTCCAAGAAGACAATTTTGACCAGTTCTACCTAGATTATTCCAGATTTTCCCTTGAAGTCAGAACCTACATTTTACTCTCACGAAAAACTTGAAATTTATCCCAACTTCGTTTCCTTTATTACAACATCATTTATAACAATTCAACTACCAATTGGAATTCATCAATCCCTCAACCTCAATTCATTTGGCTCTTCATATTCAACATCTCATGATTCATAACATGCCTATCTTTCTTTTTCCATATTATTTCACTTATATATATACCAATAGTTCATGGTCAAGATTCATCAACTCAAGTGGATAGCTTCTTCAATTATATCTAATCCATAATTCACATTTCAAATCCATCCACAAATCTATATTTCATTAACATCATAAATCAAGAGTTTACAAAGCTTTAATGGCATTTCCAAGTCACATTACATCATCAATATCAAAATCCAATATACAAAGGATGCAAAACCCAATAATTCTCGAAATACAACTGAAGCCTTGTTTTACATAAACTACATCAAGACAAAACAAAACATGCAAATTCGGATTTATGCCTTGACTCTCTTTCACTCTGTCTCTTGGTCATCACCTGGAGATGGGACGAAAATGGGGGTAAGCTTAAAAAGCTCGTGGGTAACAAGTTTATAACAAATAATAAGCAAAACCATTCAAAAAGTTCATTATCATAAAAATCCTTATTGAATCATAAAACACACGTTTCTCAAAATTCTTGTCATGTAATCAAAACCGTAAATAACACAATTGATGCATTTTTCAACTTGTTCACAAATCATAAACACACAAGCACATCAGAAATGGTTTGGGTAGTCCATAACATAATGTACTAACACAATTCTATAAAATGGTCTCGTGTAACTGTGAACAGAACGTACTATTGCAATCCTATACTGATAAGGGACAACTATCTTCTTTGGAAGGCTCAATTCCTGCCATACCTTCGGAGTCAACAGCTCCTTGGCTACATAGATGGCTCAATTCAGTGCCCTGCCAAGACGATCACCACAACCGAAGAGACAGGTGCGAGGCAAAGCACCAACCCTGCGTATCAAGTGTGGCTACAATAAGACCAATTTGTGTTGAGAGCTCTTCTATCTTCACTCACTGAAGTCGTCTTGACTCAAGTTTTATTTCTTACTATATCTTGTGAAGTATGGCAAGCTCTAAAGCGTATGTTCTCATCTCGTTCCAAGGCACGGATGATGCAAATATGCCTCCAACTATCTACTATTCAAAAAGGTGATATGTCAGTTACAGACTATTTTCATAAAGTGAAAATTTTAGCTAACACCTTGGCTACCATAGGCAAGCCTTTAGAAGATGACGAAATCATCACTTATATGCTTGCTGGATTAGATTCTGCTTTTGATGCTCTTGTAACTTCAATTACAACAATAACATACTAGCTCTCCCTGAATGATCTTTATGCGCATATGTTGAGTTATGAAATGCACATGGAGCATCATAACATGGCCCTTCAGGTCTCAGGGTTATCTGCAAACCATGTATCCCGTTTTTCAAACAACACAGGCAGAGGGGGATACCTAAGAAGAGGCAAAGGAGGAGGAGGCCGAGGGAGGTCTCAAATGAACTCACCTGGAAATAATCAAGGAGGAAGCAAGCCAATTTGTCAAGTCTACAGAAAACCAGGTCATGAAGCACTAAAATGTTACCATCGCTTTAATCACTCCTATCAAGTCGATGACATGAGAGTTGTTGCTGCTGCAATTTCTTCCCACTTTTATGATGCTGATCCAACCTGGTACACTGACACTGCTGCCACAGATCACATTACAAGCGAACTCAACAAATTGACGACTAAAGAGAAGTACCACGGAAAAGATCAAGTTCAAACTGCTAGTGGTTCAGGTATGGATATTACTTATATTGGTCACTCTTGTTTACAAGCTCAGGCTAAAACTCTGAATCTTAACAATGTTCTTCATATTCTTGAGGTCTCTAGAGATCTTATTTCTGTTCATCGTTTAGCCGTTGACAACAATGTATTCTTTGAATTTCATCCCTTTCATTTCTTAATCAAGGATTGTATCTCGAAGAAAACACTTCATCAAGGCAGATGTGAAGATGGTTTGTATCCCATCAAACCAAGGAGCATTGCCATGTTCAAGAGGGCCCTTCTCAGCA
>JANKOD010000191.1:3932843-3951681 GCA_026284645.1 Erythroxylum acuminatum
ACCGGGCCGTTGGGACTGGACATCCAGACAGCCAACCGAAAAATTAATAATCCGTACCAAACCTGCTTTGATACCATATTAAATTTCTTAATATGAGCAGAGTGTAGAGTTCACTATCAAGAATTGAGCTTGGGTCAACCATTACCAAATAACTAAAACTAGTTGTTTAGATAGTTGACCCTTACCACTTATAAACCTTTTAACATTTTCATATGTAGGCGACATGAGACACTCTAACAATGATAACTTGATCAGCTATCAGATTTGGTCCATGAATTTGAGGGAATGAATAAGAAAAATAGAATACAAAACGAGTGAAGGAAACAAAGAACACGAGCATGAAACATCGGTTTTATAGGTTTCTATCAATATATAAGGATTAAAAACATGAAATAATAATCTTTCAACTTAACCACTGACTTCAACATCACAAGCAGGATAGAGCTACGTGGTAGTGGGTCGTCGTCGACTTTGTATAGCAAGAGAACCTGTCCAAAGCAAGAGAAAGCAGACAACAAATTGATAAGAATAAACATCGGAATAAAAGGTTGCACACCTCAATCATGTTGACGGGGACATCACTATATTGCTTTTTTTTTTTTTTGATAATGCCGTTTGGAGCAAGAAACAGACATATTTATAAATTGTTTTGTCTTTGTAATCACAGCATCACGAAGAAGATGATTGTTTTCTTGTAAGGTTGATTTATTTGGTTTTTCAGCCGTGATTCAAGTAAGGTATAGTATTACTTCAAGAGAACAAATTAAAATTATATTATGGAGTCCAAAACTTAGGATGAGATCTTCTTAAATAATGCTATTAAGATTAAATTTTTCTCAAAAAAAATTTGAGTTTAAAATCCTTCGGCGATACGTAGTCAAATGATAGAAAAATTATTTATAATAGATAATATTACGAAGAAACTCGATTCACCAGTTCCAATATTCTTAAGTTTCGTACAAAAATGAGGCACAAATGCTTTACTAATTTTGATGTGTTTATAAATTAAATTGAACACCATTTTACTACAAAATTCTAAAATTTTCACATATGTTATTTACAATAGTAATCTTGAGTTAAATATACCTCTTACATACGTGAAGAATAATACTTGCTGTACGAACATATTTTATTAACTATAATGAAAGGTCCTTTTCATGATAATTGGCGGCTTTTAATGTGTTGAACTTTTTATTTTACCTTAACATACAAGTAAGGAGACTCTATGATATTACTAATTATTCTGTCATTTAAGTGTTATTAGAATGATTTAGTTTCGTATTAAATCCTTAATTTGGTATGATATTAAATCTTTTTATACTTACAAACAACATCAAATCCTTTGCCCCAAATACTTTATTCCAACCTTATTTTCGTCATAAAATGACATCGTTTTATGCATAAAAAGATATAAAATCGGATTATTTTAGAGCGGAACATTGTTGGAATACGATAATTGGGACAAAAGATCTGAACTCCTTTAGAAACCATATATTCCCTTCTCTTATGTTTTTAATGAGAATCAAAACAAAGTTTGAAACAGTCGTAATCAATTTGAGTGTACATTTCATATTTATAGAAGTGCAATAAATAGCGTACGAGCAGTAAATATCCTCCAATACAATATGATTTACGATTTATGGTATTTATTTTTCAATACTGTCGATAATTAATTAGGGGCACTTTGTGTTAAAAAGGCCTAACTCATTCTCAAAAGTTAGCTTAAGAGGGGAAGGTTTGTACATTATTATAAATTGTTGAATGTTCTCATACTTGTCCGATATGGAATTCCTGACACACATCCCTCAGTCTAAAGCAAGACTAGACATCTGATGGGCATATTGGACAATGGAACATAATCAGGCACTACCCCAAACTATCGAGACAAACCAGCTTTGATACTATGTTAGAAAGGCCTAACTCAACCCCCAAAAGCTAGCTCAAGAGCGGGAGGTTTGCACACTATTATAAATTGTTGAATGTTCTCATATATTGAACAAAGAGATATAACTGGACATCGCCTCAAACCAGCGAAATGTTAAAAAAGCCTAACTTATCCCCAAAAGCTAGCTCAAGTGGGATTACTTATCATTTATGACGTATCTTATCTTACATGTAATACATATATATTGTTATTATGCATGCAGCTATACAGCTATGTGTTCATATGATTTCATCTCCAACAACATTAGGTAGTCTTTGACAATGTTAGCTTCGTAGGGTGCATCGTAATGTAAAATAATGAGTACATGCATGGGGCGCATGCCAGCTGAGATCATGTCTCGACCTTAAAAAGTACGAAGGAAGAGGAACGTGGTGAGCTGGTAATGGCAGTTGCCTTGTTTTGTTTTGCAGTATAATTTAATGTAAGAACGTACCAAAGGTCGTTGGAGGACAAAGACGTTTGTACACATTTTGTAGTAATGTAAGATCTTATTAAAGAAAACCTTAATTTGTTTTGCCTTCGAGTTCAGATCATGAAGATTTCTAGATCTCGACGTTAACGTAAATAAATTAGTTTTTTTTTAGTCTTAGACTAGGGTATTTACCGGCGAATCCAGTGACTAATCTTCTCGCTGATTTGTAAACACCTCACATGGTGGGACAAAATAAATTAGTTTTTAAGTCTATTTGTTGGTATCGTCTTGTTGAATTCTCCTATCGTTGTCATTAATTAAATTTCTGATTCAGTTCTTCAAGGCTGTACCTTATGAATCACTTTTATAACGTTGACTGCGAAGGAGAAATCCAAGTCCAATACAAAGATTATGCATGTGAATCACTTTTATAACAATGCTGTACATGTAAGCTCTGACGTACCGATTGGTTTGGTTGGTATCATTGTATTTTAGATAAGAGAATTAATGTTTGGATCAAAGAAAATTTAAAATTTTTAGTTTAAAGAAGGACTAGTTTTAGTTATGTTTTAAAAATCGGAGCGAATGTTAACTCAGTAAAATAACATGTTTAAGGTTTAAAAGGTTCAATCGGTATTATACCGTCATAAAATGATCTAAGATTGAATAAAATTAAGAAATTTGATATATGATATAAAGAGATTGTCCTTGTCCATCAAAGAATTTAAGGTTTAATTAGAAAAATAATTAAATAAAAATTAATATTTATAAGATCTTATTAATTAATAAAAATTGACCATTTAATTAATAAATTGATCAGCTTTTAATAACAAAAGTTAGTAAATTGAACAGTAAAATAAGGGTCCAATAAGGCTTCAGCTGGATGATTAATTAGAGATTGTCATTGGAAGTGGTGTGGGGGGTTTTCAGCAACATATATAGGAAGGGGGTTCGTCTTTAACTGCAGAACTTTAGAGTGTTTTCTTAGGACTTACGCTGGCCTGAGATTTGGGATATCGACGAGTTGTCGTCGAAGTGGACGCTCTAGAGGTCATTAACATTCTCCTCTTCCTCCCAAATAGTTTTGACTGAGGATAATTTTTTGGTGGTAGGTATTCGATGTCTATTACACTGAGCATAGGAGGTCCAAATTCAGCATGCCTTTCGCGAAGGGAATCAGTGTACCGACAGCCTGGCGGTTCTCGCAATCTTACTAAGTCCGAGTCTACATATCCTACAGGAGCCTCCGATGGTCGTCCAGGAGCTGCTTCACATAGATGCGCAAGGAGCATTGTATTCCAGAACCTTGCGTTAATTTTTTGGTTTATTTCTTCCCTTTGTAAACAAAAAAAAGAGTCAGTAAATTGAACCAAAAAGTTAAAAACTTAACTAAAAAGTTAAACAGTTCAAAATTTTTACGGTTAAACTGGTCGAACTAATTAAAATTTTTAATTATACATACATATAGATTCATGTAGTCTTATACCGTATGTGGTTGATGCTAGGGTTTGCAATCTCCTTAAAATGGATTAACCCAAAAAAACATAACCAATCAAACATTCAACTACAGTTGCAATAGTCTGTTAAATGAGCATAAAGCAAAAAAGTTCATATAAGGCAATCAACAATCTTATTGTCCGCCATAAATGATGGTAGTCTCCTATTTAGTCAAATGCTTCTCATGCAATCATATACTTTTTCTTCACTACAACATGAGATTATTAGCAGTAACTGCGTGACACAGTTTATACTTTGATACATTGAAAATTGCAGTTTAGACTAAGATATCGATAATGATATTTATTAAACTTTCTTACCAAATGAGTCTAATTAGTAACTTACATAGCCAATTAGGAAAGTTCCACAAAAGTAGAAAATGATTCTAATTGATTGTAATGTCATCGGACATTTAAATGACAAATTTTAGAGCATAAAGCTTTCCGCTTTGCGAGAGTTAGGAGACCGGTCATTAGTCGTTTGTAAACTCCGTTTTACAATTTACAAAAAGACTTATAATGGAGGAAGAGTTAAGAGTAAATATTTTAATGTATCAATTCATTTCTATATTTAACCTTAGTGTTACAACTACCTACCTACATGCTAGCAACAGATTGAACCTCTTGTTAGCATTTTTCATGAGAAAATTGAATGCAAAAGATTCATTGAAACTCAATTGCCTAATTTTCAGGAGTTAGAGCACTTGTTTGTAAATAAAAAATTTACAACAAAAGATGTGTCTGAGACTTAACTCATGACATGAGATGCTTCCTGACTTGAATCCAGATGGTGACCATATATTGTAACCTTTTCCACAAGAGGTAGATACCCCAACTAACTTTAAACTATACCTATAAAGAAAACTGCAGACAGTACCTGAAAAGAATATCTTTTTTCACAAAATTGTAATCTTTACTTGTGTGGAAGGTCTGATTTCCTTTCTTTTCACATGAAACATTAACCAACATATGTCTATTGAACCATGGCAGAAGAAAAAGAACCAACCTGTTTGAAGGGTAAAGAGGGTTTTCTAAGAGATGTATGATAATGAAATACTTTACAGCTGAGTTTATATCACCTGTTTCATTATTCTGTGCTTACTTGAAGGATGATTGTAACAGAGTGTAGACACGAAATAACGGAAAATCAGAAATGAAGTGTGATATAGACACCTTTAGTTTTGCTAGAAATAACCAATGAAATTATTAGACTTATTTTTTTTTTTTCAGAAAGATTGCAACTTTATAGCTTTACTTTGACTCCTCTCTCTCTCTCCCGCTCTCTACATTTGATAGCCCCACCAGAACTAGAGGCTCAGTTCATTTTTTATACCCTCTCTCTCTTAATCTCTGCTTGTTTTGGCCTTTATCCTTTCTCTAGACAAGGTTTATTCGGCTGCAGGAAGCTCTCTTTCTACAGTGCCTCTCTCCCCCTTTTCACTGCAAAAGCAAAGGTTTCTTCAAGTTCCTGATCCTTCAAGTTAGGTTCTTTTTGGCCCTTCATTGTTTGCAATTTTTCCCCTTATGGTCCCGCTTTTTTGCGTCTGGATCTCTTCTGTTTGTTTGGATCTATGGTGGGTTTGGCTTAAAGCACTGATTTTTATTATCAAGATCTGGTTTTTACTGAATTAGCCTTTGATCATGTTCTGTACTTCTCTTACTGGAGCGCTCGGTGTACAAAATCGACTTGATTGACTAATTCTTTACTCTTTTTTTCTGGTGGTTCTTGGAATGCTCATCTTGGTTTTATTTTACGGTTTTCAATTGTGTTAGGTGGTTCCGATTTAAATCTTCTTCTTTTACTTGTTTCAAGGTTTTAGATTCAGTTGGTTGGTTACGGCTTGCAGATTCTCCTCTCTGTTTTTTTTCCCCTTCCTGTGGCACCATTTGGTCAATATTTGCATGCAGTTCTGTTGCTAAACTGTTCTCTCATGAAAAGCAAGTTTTTGATCTGAAATTATGTACCATATTGTGCTATTATATCGTCTTCAAAGTTTGTGTTTTCTACTTTTCAGAACAAGCCGAAGTTCTTGTCGGCTAATTACCGTTGTTTCTTTGAGATATATGATGACTATATGGTCGGTATTGCTTATTGACTAGGTAGTGTTTTCTTATCTGACGTTATGTTCTAGTGTGAAGTGCATATTATATGCGTTCATGCTGTTTTAAGATTTAAATTACTGTCCTTTTGTATCACTGAGTGAGGATGCATTACATACTTGATGTCTTGAACTTATTATTATATATTCAACAGATTTCTTCTTACCGTCTACATCATTGGTGGAGGCGCAAGTTGGGCTGCCAAAAGATGATCCCAAATGGTTATTGGTGGCAGCAGATTCATTCACTCTGATGTAATTTTGCAACATAGTTTGTCATCTGATGGCCTCGAAAACTGGTAGCAAAACCTCCCTGAAGCTGCAGCAGACAACAGCTAGCATTCAGAAGTTAGAGATTAATGATTCAAAACCTTTTCCTTCACAAGTTTCTAAACTGGAAAAACTTGAGCAAATTGATGAGCAAGGTCCAAGGTTTGTGGATAACACATCAAAAAAGGTTGCATTAGCAGCTTCTGAAACTAAACAGATACCAAATTCTCGTAGGAAAGGGCTTACCGATTCTTTGAGTAGTAAGTTAGAATCGAGTTCCTCTGTACGTATTACTGAGGAAGCATCAACGAAGGTAGAATCAACCATTAATGAAATCAGAGGTTCACAGGATAATTCTGTTGACCAAGAAAAGGAAATTTCTGGCGGTGGAAGCGTTAAAAATAGTTCTGTATCTGCCAAAGTTAGTGATGGAACTAACAGTCTTGCTAAGACTAGTGGAAGTACAAAGATTAGTGACCGTGTAGATTATGTGGAAAGTGGTAAGAGTAGCATGCATAGAGGAAGCACAAGCAGTGATATCAGTGATGAGAGCACTTGCAGCAGCTTTAGTAGTGGTATAAGCAAACCTCACAAAGCAAATGACTTAAGATGGGAAGCCATTCAAGCTGTTAGATCAAAGGATGGAGTCATGGGTTTGAGTCATTTTAGACTGCTCAAGAGGCTGGGTTGTGGGGATATTGGGAGTGTTTACTTGTCAGAGTTGAGTGGAACTAAGTGTTATTTTGCAATGAAGGTTATGGACAAAGGCTCTCTTGCCAGTCGTAAGAAGCTGCTTCGAGCTCAGACGGAACGAGAAATACTTCAATCTCTTGACCATCCATTCCTTCCAACACTATACAGCCACTTTGAAACAGACAAGTTCTCTTGTTTGGTGATGGAGTTCTGCCCTGGAGGAGATTTGCACACTCTTCGACAGAGGCAGCCAGGGAAATATTTTCCTGAACAAGCAGTGAAGTATAATATCTGAACTTTCTAATAATTTTTTGTTTTTTACAATCTAGTGTCTATACTTGTTCGTAGTTATCATTGCAACTATATTTAGGTCATTATTTGGTAACACATTTACTTGACTTAGTCTTTTATGTTTGATATCTTCTGATTTGAAAAGTTGGCCTTATTATGATATCATAAATCTCACATGGTCTATCATGTTTTAGGTGACTGCAAACAATTTATTCTAGATAGGAAAAGGTGCCTATTGGAGCATAAGGTCATAGAACTTTTAATACGGAAAAATGAGATCATCCTGATCTATATTTAAGAATAAGTGGATCATATATTTTATAATCTTTAAATTTATTTTTGTATGAGCTGGGCGATAATTGAGTTATGAGAAGCAGTTGCAGAACTTTTCTCTCTGAAAGGAAACTGAATTTTGTCTCTTGGATTGTGCAAGTTCACATTTAAGCTATTGATTGTGCAAGTTCACATTTAAGATATCCTTGAGTTCTGACTTTTAAGATATAATTTGAGCTGGGTTCGATCCATGCTCTATATCTTGTGATTTCTTCTCTGAGTGTTGCAGACTTGCAGATAAATATACTCTTTGAATGCCTGATATGTCACATGTTTCTTATTGTTTACACTATATCTTTTAGCACGTATCCATATTTTGTTCTAGGTATGCGTTAGTTCATGATTCATGGTTTTTCTTCAATATATATCTACAACTGGTTTTTCTAAACATGAAATACTTTGTCTGCAAACTGGTAAAGCATGTGCTCATATGTGTTATGGCTTTATATGGATATACTTCTATTATAATCATGAGCCATTTTTTGAAGTTAATACGTCCTTTGTGTGTTGGATGCCTTTGCTTAACTTCTTATTCATTGTTGCATGCTCCTTAAGAATTGCATTACATTTTAATTCATATAATTTAATTCCATGGCTGGTGATTGTGAAAGAACCCCGCCTTCCTTCATTGATCTTTTTTTCTCTTTTAATTTATATCAGTAAAATGTTATATTTGTACTAATGTGCCTAAGAGTTGTTGCGTCTTCTGTTTGTTCTGAGAAAACAAGGAAAACAAGGTAGCAAAAATAAGTTTAAAATTTGCATCATCTAATAAACAATAAGGATGAGAATAGGGGTGAAAATGAAATGTGTAGCTTTTCTCTCATCATGTCTTTTTGAACTTTTAGGAGGAAAGACTTACAAGGTTCTTGTTTCAACTATTAGTTTGAAAGACACGGTTCTCACATCCCTAGTAGATAGCCATCAGATTTTTGTCCCGACTTCACTTAATTGTTGTTTATAAAATGGCTTGGAAGAAAAAGCAGAACGGATCAGCTCATTGTCGTAGAAAGTAACAAGTGGATGATCATTATTTACCCGTCATTGGGCTCTGATTAGTAATCGCTACAAAAGATGTTGAGGTTTGTTATTTCCTGGTGTTGTTTGGAGAGATTGGAAGTTGTATTAGCATTAAAAGAGAGGGGTAAACTTGACTAAAATCTGAATGCCTTCAAATCTTGTAAACTGTAAGGATAGAAAATTTTATTCTTATTTTGTTCAATCCTTTCTTTTTGGTTGTCAATGACTAGGTGTTCACAAAATGAGATTCTTACTGGATGATACTTTTGAATTCAATACTTGTACTTTCCATGGGTATTGTTGTGATATTGTTAACTAATGAGATACTGAGCTGTGGCACATTCCTAATCTCATAGTTGATTACTTTAGGAGCTAAAACTTGTAACTGGGCATATTCTGAATGTATAAGCATTAAGCACTTGAATGGTTGAGAATGAATTGTTCTCCTTTGTTATGAATGGCAGGTTTTATGTAGCTGAGGTGCTACTTGCTTTGGAGTACTTGCATATGCTAGGAATTATTTATCGGGACCTTAAGCCAGAAAATGTGCTTGTCAGGGAAGATGGGCATATAATGCTCTCTGATTTTGATCTTTCTCTTCGTTGTACCGTGAGCCCAACTCTTGTCAGAACTTCATCCATTGAGTCTGAGCCGTTAAGAAAGAATTCTGTTTACTGTGTTCAGCCTGCTTGTATTGAGCCTTCATGCATCCAGCCATCTTGTGTTGCTCCCACAACATGCTTCTCACCACGACTTTTTTCTAGCAAGTCCAAGAAGGAAAGAAAGCCCAAAATTGAACTTGGGAATCAAGTCAGTCCATTACCTGAGCTCATAGCAGAGCCAACTGAAGCCAGATCTATGTCATTTGTTGGGACACACGAGTATTTGGCCCCTGAGATTATCAAAGGTGAAGGTCATGGAAGTGCTGTAGATTGGTGGACTTTTGGAATCTTTCTCTATGAGCTGTTGTTTGGTAAAACACCTTTCAAGGGATCAGGCAATCGCGCAACATTGTTCAATGTTGTTGGTCAGCCACTTCGGTTTCCAGAATCACCAGTTGTCAGTTTTGCAGCGAGGGATCTCATAAGGGGTTTACTTGTTAAAGAACCGCAACACCGATTGGCATATAAACGAGGGGCAACTGAAATTAAGCAGCATCCTTTCTTTGAAGGTGTGAATTGGGCGTTAATACGATGCGCTACCCCTCCTGAGATACCGAAGCCAGTAGAAATTGAGCGAATTCCACCTCCAGCATCAACCAGTGAAAAGGCAGCAGTTGCAGCTGGTGTTCATTCTGATCAGAAAGGTTCCAACTATCTGGAGTTTGATTTCTTTTAGAAGGGTAATGATTGCATACTGCAATTGCTTATATTTAAGGGGTAACTGTTCTGAACATCTCAGGGGTTGCTGGTGATGAGGATAAAGTCTTGTTTTTCCGTGTTCTTGACAAATGATAAGAAAATGTATCATGTTGTTGCCTGTTAGTAGTTCCAAACCTGTAATGCATAAAATTATTCTTGGATTCTTGTCATCAAGGGGAATCTACATTCCTCTTTACAGTACTTTTCTTTCTGAGAGGATTACTTCTGTACAGATGACGTTAAAGCACACTACTTTATATACTCCAAGTAGGTACTGTTGCAAATCGTGCAGTAGGTTGAATGGATTACCAAAGAGCAATTCAGTTAAAACATGACCAAAATTAAGCTCAGTCAATTACATTGTAAAGTACTCATTATATCTGCTTCTGGTATGGATAAATTGTGGTAGGATTACCTGTGACACCTCAACGAATAAGTGCTTGGGCCACTAAATCTTACCTAATGGAGAGATTCTTGGAGAACTAAATCTTACCTAATGGAGAGATTCTTGGAGAGGTGACAAAATCCTATACTTTTTACTATAAAACTAAGACCTGAAAAAGATGGAAAGAATTTTTGGCTTGGAGCTTTCATTTTTAATTTGAATTTGAATGCTTTCTAATCTAATTAAGAGTTAAAAATATATTAGTACGTGATGTGAAAAATCTTTTTCCGTCTTTACCCAAGATCCCGGCATCACAATCTCATTCTGTAGGATACAACAATGTATTGGATTGAAATATGTCAATCCTTTGGGAGTTTCTCAAGCTTTAGCAGATGAAATAAAATTAATTTTCTAAGAAAACTTTATTCTGGTTTGGTTTTTTGGGGGTAATGGTGAAAAAGTTGATAAATAAGTCACCTTATTACTACTCTATGGAATCATACATGAGATTTTCATCTCATATAGTTACTCGCTCAATTTTTTCGAAATCACTAGATCCTTTTACTAGTTTAGGAAGCTCCTCCCTTCTTCCACTCCTAAAGGGTCAAGGGAGATAGTTCATCGAACTATTCGCAAGGGCTAACTTGATCTTCTTTCCTAGAGATCCTAGATGAGAGAAATCAGACCATTTGTACTTCAACAAATGAAGGGTGAGCCTCTTCGAACATTGCATTTCAAGGCATGAAGTGGAGGAGAAGGGATTTCATAATTGGGGTTTGGAATAAAACGACCTTTTCAATTTTTGTTTTCATTTTGAAAGAGTAATAAGAATGAGAGGTTAAATTTTTTATCATCCTGACGTCGAGCTATTTTTCTGTAAGACTTTCCCTGCAGTATCTTCACTGCAGTAGAGTTTAACTACCAAGCTTGAGATGGATTAATGTGGTTCCTCGACTTGCGTATGTTAAGCATGCCATTAGCATTCATCCTGCACCAAAATCGAACTCTCTATAAAATTCTTAGCTGCATTACTTATAGCTTCCTTGCTAATAGATAAAGCGGATTCAAAATTGTCTTTCATTTTAATGCATAACTTGTATCTTCGTTTGCTCCAAGCAAAATAGCTATTTTCTAGTACCATGACAAAATGAACTCAGCGTCTGTTCCAAATTATTAAGAAAGTATAATCCAAGCTTAGATTGTCCTATAAATCCATTTTGGAAATCTATATAATTTGCAGGGTTGATGAAAAGATTTTCAAGAGTCAGTAGAGTGAAGGTTTTAATATATTTTCACATACCTTCTATGAAGTAGATTCTGTCTTCCCTTAAAGATTTTTACTTTACAAAATTAAAAGTGTATCACATGCACTTTCTTTCTGTGAATATGAAGTTCAAATCTTCAGTCTAACAATCTCCCGACTAAGCCGTCCCCAGGATTGAGTGCTTCTTAAAGTTTACATTACCCGAGGAGATTTGAAGCACATGCAAGCAAAAGAATCATTGGAAGTGGGCTGTTGTTGCTTTAACTGGGGCATATGCTTGGGACGATTATGATTGGCAAGTGGTGAGGCAAGTCCACTCATTATCTCATCATCCACTTCCTTCCCATCGCATATTTTCTTAATCTCACAAAACTCTGGTGCATTCTGCAGTACTTGGTCAACTACTCCATTTCCTTTCTTAGCCCTCAATTTCCTAGTCAATTGTTGCAAGTTTGAGGGACTATGTTAGTGATTGAAAGCAATGAGAGCACAAGTGTCTATTCAGAAAACAGGAGTTCTCTTGATGCACAACAATTGAGATGACTATTTACATGTTTGATGAATTGACTTGCAGTCCTGGAAGCCACATGTTAAAGTTATTAATGGGAATACTTTGAACAGACCTTAGATTGGACTTGGTGGTTCCAAGCACTAGCTTCCTCATGTTGAGAATGGGAATGAGATCTAGGATAGCTTTTGCAACCATGTCACTCTCAATTAAAATGGTCTCCACCTTAACCTGTTTCATGATGGGTTACATGGATCAGATTCAGTTGCATACAGACTTGCAATCTAAATGCATGCAAGAACCTCCTCCTTCTAACAAAACCTTTATGAATGGTTGAAATGGGATTAAAAATGTGTAAGATTTTGTGGGTACCTTGGATGCAGAACATAGATTGAGGAACTTCTGAAGGAGTTCTCTCCTCTTGCCTCTTTCTTGCACCATGTAACTCTGCAACTGTTGAGGACTCACTTGACTCTTGGGAAGCTTGCCCACTGCTCAAAGGCACAAACCTCAATCCAATATTCCACTTTGGTAATTAAACATATCCTAACTATGAATCAATGTCTTAACTATGAATCAATGTCTCTATCTTTTACAGATTAAAAATATAAAACCTAAACCGTAAATACATGATTAGTTAATATGGCCATCAATTTTCTACTGTACTATACATTTTACAATGAAAATAAGCACATAAAGAGAACCCAAAATACACAAAACTCTTTAAGTGCTAATATCATGTAATTATCATACATTGGTAAAATTAGTTTGATTCGATTGAACCTTATCTAAAGTCAATGAATCAAGTATCAAATCTCCTATTAGTTTTGGTATTAATATAGTACAATGTTGATATTATTAAAACAATTTTTTAAATTACAAAATAGTCTATCAATTTTATATAATTAAAATTTAGTCATTTGTTATAAAATTTATCTTTTACAAAATACAACTCATGTGAAATTTTTGTAAGAACTTTAATATTAACAACAATTTCAATAATTAATATATTAATTCAAATTTTTATTAGCAGTTTACATTAAATAATCAAATTGTTATTATTTATTTAGTTGTGAATATGCAAAACGTTTTCTTTCATACATTTATATATATATAAATATATATACACACACACACACACACAAAATATAAGGATTTATGTGTACTAGTAAATCAACCATATAGTTGTATGTATATTCATATTCTTAAATTAAGAGAAACTACATAGGAAATAAACAAAGTAGGAAAGAATCACAACTCATTCATGTTAACTCTATTTCTAAAGTTGAGGTATATATAAAATTATATATCACACGTCCAACTTGGATATCATTGTATGGAATGATCCACTATTGATGATATGAGTCCCAATATCAGCCAATTGTTATTTAACTTCTAGCATAAAGAGCTTCTATTGTGTTAAAATCAAAATTATCTTTAATATAGTCCTTATCCAATTCAAAATGCTTAGTTTGATGTTATTATATTGGACTATTAACAATCTCAATCGCTGCCCTATTATCATAAAACAACGTCATAAGCTTTTTTAGACTAAAACTAAGTTCAATAAAGAGAATTTTCTCATAAGAAAGTTATGTGATTATATATGCATAACACGATATTTAGCTTCTATATTAGATAAGAATTTTTTTTTACTTCTCCAAGTCAACAAGTTGCCTTTAACAAATGAAAAATATCCATAAGTGAATTTTCTATCCAATCTACTACTAGAAAAATTAGGGTTTGTATATCCCTCAACATCAAAATGACCATGTTTGGATAATATAAGACCTTGACATATATTTGATTTTAAATATGTCATAACTTGATTAATAGCGTTTATATGTTGATCATTTAGATTGTGCATAAATTGACTCATAACACTAACTATATATGCTATATTCACATCATGAATTAAATAGATAAACTTCTCAACTATTCTTTGTTAGAATTTGATTAGGAGAAGTAGATAAGCTATGATTTACCTTAATTTATGTATTTATAGGCTCATAGATAGAGTTAACAGTTTCAACTTGAGGATCTAAAATATACTTCCTTTGAAAGAGAAATTGTCCTTGATTAGATTAAGAAACTTTAAATCTTTTACTTCAAATTCTTTAGCAAAATAACTAGAAGTTCCTCAATTTTATCTATGTTATTACCGGTGATAATTATATCGTCAACATAGACAAGAAGTGAGCTAATATCATTATGATTATGTTTATAAAACAAGGTATGATATGCCAAATGTTGCTTGAATCCATAATCCTTCATTTAATGACTTAGGCTCCTAAACCATTCCCTTAGATATTACTTTAATCCATGCAACGCCTTTTTTAGTTTGCATTTGTTTCCTTCTTCTAGTGTAAACCCAGAAAGTGATCCATAAATACTTTTTATGTTAGATAATTATGAAGAAAGATATCCTTCCCATCAAACTATTGCTGAGAATTCTAGATTGAACTATAAGTGATAGTATGATGCAAACAATATTCATCTTAACAATTGGTTCACAAATCTCCTAATAATCAATACCATAAGTTTGGGTATAACCATCTACATCCAACATAGTTTTGTATCTTTCAATTGTCCCATCTGAATTGTATTTGACAACGTGATTCCCATTTTCATTTTACGATCTTCTTTCTAATTAGCAACTCAACCATTTTGTATGTAGAATTTTTTTAGAGAGCTATACTTCTTGAAAATGTCTTGAAATAGAAATAGAAGACAACTGAAGAGAAAATGTCAAGTTAACTTTAGATAAACGATGATAGAATTAGATGTGAAGATATATTAAACATTAGAGGCCTTTGAAAAATCAAATATATTAGGTTCTTTTCTTACATAAAGAAGATATCTCTTATTGTGATTAGGATTAAAACTATGATTAGGAGTTTTAGGAGATTAAGAATAATAGGTGCATATCTCGGTGTCAATCCTAAAAGATTCATCTGATTACATGATAGTATCATCAAGGGAGGTGCTATGTTTAATAGACATAATTGTGACATCTTTGTTTTTCTTAATATATCCTTTCTAAACAAATGAGTTGGTTTCTCAAGTCTCTTATCATCAGCTGAACCATTAGGTTCAATTTTGTTCTCCTCAATAAATGGGTCATCTAAAACTATGTATTCCTTATTTTCCTTGATTTTCTCTATATATGAGATCTATATGTTTTTTCCAACCTTAATTGTTCCTCTTTTTAACTATTAATCTCCCTATAAAGAGTAACCATGGATATCTCCCACAAAAAGGGCTTATTTTTACATAACTGAACATTCTTTGAGATATAGTAGGCTCTTGTAGGAGGATAAAAAAGACTTGTATCCCTTTTGTGAATTGGAGTAACCTAGAAAAATATATTTGATAGCATGAGGATCAAGTTTATCTGAACATGCACATAAAACAAATAACTAAAAATCTTAGGGAAAATATTTAGGACAGAAGGAATGGAATGAAATCTAAATCACAACCTTAAAGGAGTTTGAAAATCAAGAATCCTAGGCAGTCGAATAATAAGAAAAATAATGGTCATAAGATGGTCAACCCAAAAAAGTTTTGGCACTTGCATATTAAAATATAAAGGTCAAGGCACTTCAAGTAACATTCTATTACATGCCTTTATATTAGAGTATGTAAACACAAGTTGTCTAGTGGAAAATATCATTTTGTATCATAAAATTAGCAAGAGAATGTTTTTTTAAACTCATGAGTACTTTTAGAATGAAAAACTTTTATTTTAGTGTCAAATTGAGTTAGAATCATATTGTAAAACTGAGACATAATATGTGAAACATCACTCTTGGATTTCATCAAATATATCCAACTAACTCTAATGCAATCATTAATAAATATACAAAATATCTTTATCTTGAAATAGAAGGGATGGAAAATGGACCTTATACATTAGTATAATTACAGAAAAAAGGAATATTACTTTTATTAAAACCAACTTTAAAAGAAACACAATGATATTTTTGGCATTAATGCATGTTCATATCTTAAATTAAAAATATAAATATTGAAAACTAATTTTAAAAATAAATGTTTTAAATAAGAGAAGATAGATATCCCAACCGAATTGTCAAAGAATAATTTTCTTTTAATCAGAATTCGCTCTCTTTGTTTGGAAGTCATGAGTAAGAGTTGCTATGCCTCAGTTATCATTAAAATAAAATAAACAAACCCTTTTCTTTCTAATGCCAACCATCATCTTTATAAGATTGTCTCAACCTATAAAAAATTACATAACAATTGAGATCCTTTATGATGAAGAAGAGATTATTTAAAAGTGTACGTGTGAGTAAAATAGGGGATATAGAACATGTTAGATAAAAAGACATATTTCTTGCCCATGTGATTGATTTATGTTAGTATGGCCATTATATCTTTGTAATTACTACTTTCATATATAGCCGTTACATATATTTGTAATTATTATGTAAATATCTTTCTCTAGTTAGAATTACAGCTAGCTAGTCAACCTATCTATTTAAGGAGTAGATAGTTTTCCATTTCTAGGATAATCTTCGAGCTAATAATTAGGGATGTATAATCAAGTTTATTCCCTATTTAAGGGAAAGACTCGTAATGAAAGGATCATTTAGCAAAATTGACATGGTATCAGAGCCCACTCCCTGAGTTCTTAAGTTCTCTGTTTTGTCTTTTCCTTTGGTTTTATTGATCATATTTGCTAATCAATATTTGGGGTTCTTTTGGTTGGTGGGTTTTGTGGTTATCTTGGTGTTTTTGGTCATAGAAGTGTTTTTTAGTTCTCCTTCCTGGTATTTCTTGCGCTCTTCAAGATGACAACTTCGTATCACTTTGAGACTTTTAATGTCCGTTTTACTGGAAAAAATTATTCCTCCTGGGAATTTCAGTTTCAACTATTTGTCACTAGAAAAGATTTACGGGGACATGTAAATGGCAGTGATTCAGCTCCTACGGATTCAAAGGAGTTGTTTCAATGGAAAGTTAAGGATGCTCAGGTAATGACCTGAATTTTAGGGTTTGTTGACCCTCTTATTGTTCTTAATTTGCGGCCATATAAGACTGCAAAGGCCATATGAGATTATTTGAAAAAGGTGTATAATCAAGACAATACTGCCAGACGTTTTCAATTAGAGAATGATATCGCCAAATTACATTAAGGAAAATCTATCCATCCAGGAATTTTTTTTGGTTTTCAGAACTTATGGGCTAAATTTACTGACATCGTTTATGCTAAGGTACCTGTAGAAGCTCTTTCTATAATTCAACATATTCATGAACAAAGAAAGAGAGATCAATTTTTGATGAAATTAAGATCTGAGTTTGAGGCTGTTCATTCTAATTTAATGAGTGTAGAACCTTCACCATCCTTAGACATTTGTTTTGGTGAATTGCTTCGCGAAGAACAACGTCTTCTTACACAAAGCGCTTTCAAACTAGAGAATATTGTCACAGTTGCATTTGCGGCTCAAGGAACAGGGAAGGGTCGAGATATGAGCAAAATTCAATGTTACAGCTGTAACGAATACAGCCATATTGCTGACCATTGCAAAAAGAAGTACTGCAATTACTGTAAATAACAAGGACACATTATAAAGGAATGCCCTACACGACCTCAAAATCGTAAATCCAACACTGATAGTTCACATCATCTTGCTGCTTCAGCTGCTTTTACTCCTGCGGCTGCTAAATCTGTGGTTACTCAAGACATGGTGCAGCAAATGATTGTTTCAGCCTTATCTGCTTTGGGATTACAAGGTAATGATATTTTATCTAAATATTGGCTTGTTGATTCTGGTGCTTCAAATCACATGATCAACTCATCTATCATGCTTAAACATGTTCGTAAGTATCATGGTTCCACAGAAATTCAGATTGCTAATGGTAATGGTAGTACATTACCTATTACTAAGGTTGGAGATCTTACATCATATCTTATAAATATTTTTGTATCTCCAAAGCTCACTACTAGGCTTATTTCTATTGATTAATTGGTGGATAATAACTATGATGTACACTTTTCTCGTGATGGTTGTCTTGTGCAGGATCACGTGACAGGGACGGTCCTCGCGAAGGGGCCTAAAATTGAACGATTGTTCCCACTTATTTTTTCTATTCCAAGTCTTAGTTCTTTTTCTTGTGCTACTACGACTTGTAAGAGTGAAGTTTGGCATAAACGTTTAGGCCATCCAAACTCTATTATCTTGTCTCATTTATCGACTTCTGGTTTATTGGGCAATAAAGATCATTTTTCTCGTATTTCTTTTGATTGTTCCACGTGTAAACTAGGCAAAAGTAAAATTCTTCCTTTTCCTTCTAATGGTAGTCATGCTATCAAATGTTTTGACGTTATTCATAGTGATGTTCGGGGCATCACCCCCATTATTTCTCATGCTCACTACAAGTTTTTTGTCACATTCATTGATGATTATAGTCGATATACTTAGGTATATTTTCTTCGTTCCAAATCTGATGTCTTCTCTATTTTTAAGGATTTTTTAGTTTCTATTGAGACACAATTTTCCACTTGTATTGAAATATTGCGAACTGATTCTGGTGGGGAATATATGTCTCATGAATTTCATAATTTTCTGCAGGACAAAGGCATTGTCTCACAACGCTCTTGTCCATACCCCGCAACAAAATGGGGTTGCGGAGCGTAAAAATCGACATCTACTGGATGTTACTAGAACCTTATTGCTCGAGTCATCTGTGCCATCTAAATTTTGGGTTGAAGCGTTGGCTACTGCAGTTTATTTAATTAA
>JANKOD010000191.1:3953334-3976770 GCA_026284645.1 Erythroxylum acuminatum
CAAAATCTTCTACTGAGTCTGAATATCGAGCTATGTCTACTGCTTGTTCTGAGATTGTTTGGCTTCGTGGGTTACTTACTGAAATTGGTTTTCCTCAGTCATGTTCTACTCCTCTCTATGCAGACAACACCAGTGCTATTCAGATTGCTGTAAATCCAGTTTTTCATGAGCGTACTAAACATATTAAGGTAGATTGTCATTCTATCCAGGAAGCTGTAGATCAAGGTGTTGTTTCGCTGCCTCATGTTTCTACTGCTCTTCAAATTGCTGACGTCTTTACCAAATCCTTGACTCGACAATGCCATCAATTTCTTGTTGGCCAAATTGATGCTTCTTGATCGTGCAACATCAATTTGAGGGGGGGATGTTAGTATGGCCATTATATCTTTGTAATTACTACTTTCATATATAGCCCTTACATATATTTGTAATTATTATGTAAATAACTTTCTCTAATTAGGATTACAGCTAGCTAGTCAATCTGTCCATTTAAGGAGTATATAGTTTTCCATTTATAGGATAATCTTCAAGCTGATAATTAGGGATGTATAATCAAGTTTATTCCCTATTTAAGGGAAAGACTCTCAATGAAAGGATCATTAAGCCAAATTGACAATTTAGACTTAACGATGTGAGTCAATAATAGAAGAGTTACTAGTAATATTATCAATGCCCCCGAATCAATAACTCAAGTATATGGCAAGTAGAACTAACAGATAAACTAATCTTTTTAAGAAGATACTCAAGATATGTGAGAAGCAGAAGATGAAACATTAATATTATGAGCAGAATATTTTTTTTTCACATCTTACTTGAGTTTATACCATTCTGGATAGCCATACTTTTTCTAGTAAACATCAACTTTATATGTATTCTTATAATGGCGGGTGCAAACTCGAGATTAAAAAGCTAAAGAATCTCCAAAAGTGTGGGAGTATCTTGAATGATCATGGTGGATATTTTCTTGTTGATAGAGAATTCAACATCAATTTTGATAATAACATTACGGTGCAACTAGTGATTTTAAGGAAGAAATGCTCTAATAACAAATTATGAATATGTATGGTATTTTCTTTCATATATTTTTATATACATACAAGATGCAAGGAGGAGCTATATAATAGCAAATCAACCATACATCTTCATGGATATTCCTATTGCTAAATTAAAGAAACTGTATAAGATATATACAAGAATCACAACTTATTCTTACCAACTTATTTCATAATAAAATTAAATTAAAAATTAAAATACTTCATATGTTATAAAAATAAGAATAAATTGAAAAATTAAATAAAAATTTTTATATTAAGTTTTAAATTGAAAATAAAAATGTACCCTTAATAATTATACATTCATTTCTATGTATTTATTATACCTAAATTAAATCTAGATGTCTATATTGTATATTTAAAGTAGATAGACATTGACAAATAAATAGAAAAAATTTAAAATAAATATGAAAATTAAAAATATAAAATAATATTTGAGAGATGAAAATAATTAATAGTTATTTATTAGTATTAGTACAACACAATACTAGTATCCATTCACGTTTAATATCATTTGAAATTATTTTTAATTATAGAATAATGCTTTAAATTTTATATAATTAAAATTTAGTCTCTTGTTATAATTAAATTGAAAATTTATTTTAAATTAATTCAATATATCCATTTATTAAAGATAACATAAAAATATTTAGACATTAAACTATTTTTAAAAATAATTTTTTGTTTAAAAATATTTAAATATATTAAAATAAGTTTTTATGTCTGAAAACTTTCTGTTTATTACGTTTTGATGAGACAAATATCTTTCATTTTAAAACCTAATTAACTATAATAACAAAAGCCTAATCAAAGTCAATAATGTAGGTGCGGAAGAAAAGTCTAATGTATTTTGTCTGAAGTCGCTGCCGGCAGTTGAGACTACAAGCACCAGCTCACATGGGCAAGTGGTCCAAGACGACAGAGGAGAGGACAGACACTATTTTTGACCTAAAGGCACGCTTATCGATAAAAGTAAAAAATAAGAACCCAGAAGCAAACATGTGGAGATTGAAATCTGTATAGCTTACTTACATGGAGAAGGAATGTGGTGTATCTCTGGGAAGACGTGGATGAGATAAACCATGGTCGTCTCATTATTTATGGCGTTCTTCAACGTCCACGAAAGAGCATCCATGCTTGACTCACTCTTCCCTACACCAACGTAAACGCAATCCTCATCATCCCTGTTATGAACATCCACGGAAAACAGGCTCCCTTCGCACTCCTCTCTGACGGTTTCCATATGATTGATCTCAAATAACTCATTAGAATTCTCTTCTTCAATCTCACATCTGCTGCTTGATGAATTGTTACTACACTGGTATTGGTATGATGGAGATGAAGAAGCAGTTGTTTCATGATCGGGGTGTGTAACCCCGGCATCCGATATCGTCACTGGCATGTTTTCTCGGGCGACAGAACCGTCCTGATGACTTGATGTTGACAGATGGAAATAAGCAATTGGAAGTGTAAACTGGAACTAAGAAAACAAACAAGTGACGGAGTTGTAATAACATAACATCAATGCACCTTTTTGATGTCAACGGAGAGCTTTGGACGGAGTCTTTAAAGATTTGAGAGCTATGTTATCTTACTCTATAATCCAACGATGACGCAGGTAGCAGGAAATTCAGGGGATTGCTTGGTTTGATGACCGAAACAAAGCTATCTCCATACTTTGACAATTGTAGCTCCGCGTCTGCCTCCAAATTAAACGATAAGATATCATTTTTAGAGATTGGCATTACTCACTTGTCTTCTTTAAAGATTCCACTTAAATTAAGTCTAATAAAGGTTATGTGTATAATTTTGGAAATCAGGATCCTCACAAGCTTACAGATTTGAAACAATTTAGTTAGAGATTTTATTTATAGGCTATATCTCTATTCTGAACTAATTTTGGATCCATATATTAATTACAAGAATGAATAAATTTGTTAATGATTAATCAATTAATTGAACAAATTTTTGGATTGAAATATCTTTTCCAAGTGTCTAACGAAAAACTAAAGTTATTTTAGGTGTTAAGCTAGTATTTTAGAAACTTCCCCTTAATTAAGTAACATTAATTAAAAATATGATTACATGATGTGATTAAGAGTCACAATTCATAATCAAATTAATCATTTGATTCATTAATTGATAAAATATTATGTCAAATTGAATAAACTTTTGGTTAAACTAATAACGATATTAGGGCAAACTTCGAAGGTTCTCCGGTTTGGAAGAATTAGGGGAGGGTTATTAATTCTCGCAACCTTCTTTTTATATTTTAAAAAGAGACTATTTTTGTAAGTTAAATTTATGACTTTTTGTTCATAAATGATATTAAATTTTTTCCTCAAGCACCAAGCTCGAAAAAGAAAAAGGAGAGGATACTTTCCAAAACAATTGAATTTTTAACTTTTTTTTGTACTAAATTGCTAAGAAAGGAAGATAATTTAAAATACAAATTATCTATTTAACAAAATTCAAAAGAAAAAATTGCTGAGTTCACATTACTTTCTAACCTTTAATTATGACTTACAAGATTGAAATGACAAAAATTAAAAAAAAGTATGGATAAGACATTTTGGAATTATTAAGCTAAGTTACTTACAAAGTATCTCCCATCTAATCTTCCTTTTGCCGCAACTTATATTGCTCCCAGTGAAAAGGGAAATTAGCATAATACCCCCTTTTGCCTTTGCTCTCACTATCTTTTATGTATTACACAGTACGTATGGAATAAACCTATAAGATACTGTTTTGTCATAACCCTATACGTAAGGGGAAATGGTGAGGTACCTGATAATGCATTTTAAAGAATATATTCGCTTATACCTTTCATTGTATGCATACATTCTAAGTTTAAGATTAAAGAACATGGTAGACTTCTAAAATGATTAAATTACATAGGAAAGAAGGCCTACGGAGTGAAGCTTTGAAAGTTGAAACAGCATTCCGTGATGCGATATTGCATCATGCGTGCATGTTCTTTCGTAAGGATGGAGTCAGACTCAACTTTAAGAGAGGGCTAGGGTCACTTATATTTATAATTTTAAAAATTTTAATTATATAAGTAATTTTTTTAAAAAATATATTTGAAAGGGAGGCCATAGCCTCCTCCCCTGTAACGTGGCTTCGTCCTGTTCTTCCACTTTAAGATGCTCACTATTATATATAAGTGAATGATGAATACAATAAATACATAAATATACGTCGTGTATAAAAATCCTTCCTAGCGTTAATGCTTCTTTATTTTAAATTAAAATTTTAATCCTAGTTATTTATTCTATGCATAAGCTAATTTAACATAAATTGACTGAAATTTAAAATTTTAATTCTAAAACTAAATTATACATTTTGAATAAATATTGATAGATTAATTATAAGTTTACAAAATGATAAGATATTCAATACTTTAATAAGAATAATATAATTACAAATGATTTTCAATTTAGTAGTATTTTTTTTTGCGATTTTAAATAAAATTTCTCTGATTTTCTTCAAATTTTGAAGGCTTTTTTCTTAGTTGATTCAAAATTTCCTATTTCTTCAACATAAAAATTGGCTTTGGAAGAATTTGTTGAAGTGATTAAATTTTGTTCATTCTTTGGTTCTACATTTTGTGGTAGGGGTAAATTGTTAAAATAATTTATAAATTGTTTATTGAGATCAATTTAAGCTTTTAAATTGAATAGTTTTTAACAAAGTTTTGTAACCAAAAATTTAAAATTACACCACCGCTCTATATAATATATTGTATATATTCATAATCATAAAATATATGATACATTTAATAAATAATTAAAAATAAGGTTACGTACTATTGATTTTTTTCAGATTCAATATATTAGTAGGATTTATACTGGAATAGTTTATGCAGACTAATGACTTTTCATTGTATCAATTCATACACAGATAGCTCTATTTCCTATAAATTCATATACAGGTAGCTCATATAATTCGCTAAAAAGCTCTTCCATATTATAACCTTATAAATGTTAATCCATATTGTATACTTATATAAAACAACATCAACAATATTTAGTAAAAATTCTGCTGACATGCGAGATTTAGAAAGGTCCAGTAGTATGAACCTTACCCCTAACTAGTACAAAGGTTGTTACCAATAATAATCAGTATACTTATATATTAACTTAATAACTATTACTATTTTAATTCTTTCTTGACACTTTTCTTCTAAAAGTGTCTCAATTCTTGTTTGATTAAAAATATTTTAAATTTTATGCGTAATTTATAGAGAAAATTTAATGTTCAGAAATTATCAACAATTAGTTAATAATTTGTGTTGTATATTAATATAAATTAATAAAAAAGCTTTTGAATGTAAATTGGTTGCAATAAAATAATTTTGTGTTATTTTCATTACACGGGACATATTAAATAATGAATTAATGTATTTTTTTGGGTCTTAGACTAGGGTATCCATCGGCGGACCCAGTGACTAATCCTCTTGCTGGTTTGCAGGGACGGAGCCAGACTCAAATTTAAGGGGAGGCTGGGATTTTTAAAGGTAAGGATTTTTTTTAAGGGGGACCACTTATATTTATAATTTTAAAATTTTTAATTATATAAGTAATTTAAAAAAAATATTTGAAAGGGGGGGTCATGGCCTCCCCTCCCCTATACATGGCTCCGTCCATGCTGGCTTGTATGCATCTCACAGGATGAGACAGCTGGCCCAAAGTATAATTTAATAAGTAGCATTAATGAATTTAAGTGGACACCTTCTACCAATGATACAACATTCCAATTTGAGTGTTGAATACCACTCATATTTTCTTTAAGTGGACACCCTCCAATTTGAGTGTTGAATATTACCACTCATATTTTCCACAAATTGGTTCTTTGCGTAACTATTCGAACTTGCACTTTAATGGTACGAACATTTTGGAATTTGATCTTTGCCGTTCAACATCTAACCTAAGTAGTGTCCAAAACACGTGTGTGGAAAATGGCTCCGGCCGGTCCCTATTTTGTGATCTTTCTCGCGTATACGTACATGATTTGGCATTCTCTCCAACTCACCTTCTTTACCTTTCACTTTCAAATGAACTTTATGAGTTTAAAATAGTTTATTTTTGTTTTAATTGTTACAAAAAGTATAAATATTCACCGTCCTTTTAGTTTGTAAACCAACTAAGCTTTGACTCATAAAAAAGAAGCCAGTCTTGTTGCTTTCACGTAAAACTACATGTGTAAGCTCCAACAACTTGAATGCATAGGTATGTTATTTGTTGGACGTTGACATGGCTACCACTACATTGATGACAGAACTCGTAGATGAAACAATTCCACAGGAACTAGATGAAAGAAAGGTGTAATCTTATCCTGATAAGAAGGGAAAGAAGAGAAAGGTAACTTAGGTGGTTTGTATGATAGATCGCATTTTCTTTCGGCATCACTACCCACTTCAAAAGTTTGGTGCTCTCCTTTTCGCGATTTCCAAGAAGTGTTTCGTAGAATGTACAAAATGAATAAATGATTAAGTAACCAAGTTGATCATTTATGATAATAAGGTCACAATTTTAGGTTAACGAAGAAAGGTGGTATATATCAATGTTTTAAAAATTAGATCAGTAACTGAAACGGAGAAGCAATTGATTCAAAGATCAATGATTCAACCGGAATTAAACCGTGATCAAATTGGTGACTAATAAATATATAAATTTTTATTTTATATATTATATATATAAGATAATGTTTAAACAAACTATTTAATTATTTATCTAATTGTAAACTTAACTTAAACCTTCAAAATTCAAAACATACAATTTTTTTAAAGTTCACCAACACAACACAAAATAAGATAACAAAGTTCACTAGTCATATTTCATCAAAAAAATTAAAAAAAGATCACTAATTTATTCATTAAAGTTAAAATCATCAAAATTAAGACATTTTAAATGAATCGGTCGATTTTTCTTTTATCGGTTCAGAGATTTTTACTGGTCCATTTGTAAAATAAACGGGTCAATCACTCACAAAAAAATAAGGATTAAATCAGACCATTTCATGCTTCAAATCATCAATTTTCTGATCCGATCGACCGGTTCGGTTCGGTCTAATTTTTAAAACGTTCGTATATATTATGACTCTCTCTGAAGCTTCCAAAAAGGGCCAAATCATATTTACTGAGTACGTCAATATTTTGCTTTTCAATAAATGATATTCGTCCAATAATTACTTGTGAGAAAACGTAAAGATTGGTTGTATGAATGAATGAGTGACACTTAAGAATGGTTGGATGAGTTCATTAAGAAATTTAAATGTTTAAAAACAATGAATTTGAGCGAAATAAGTTTTTTTTAACAATCTTTAAAGTAATTTATTCCATACATTTAATTTATAAATTATTATATAACTAAAATTATTTATATTTATTTTTAATTTACTAATTTAATACAACAGGAATCCACTCTTAATTAAAATTTGTAGAAGTTAAAATTAATTCCTGAGAGCTTATTTTATGGTTCTCCTTTTCCAACATAACAACACTCGTTCTGGGTAAATCAAACATTCGACTAAACAACAAAAAGAGGATTAGCAACTAAAAGGGAAGATTCAACTGAGAAAAGCTTGGAAAGAAAACTGGGAAAAGTTAAAGGGACTGCCTTTGCAATTCTTTTAAGAAGAGCAAAACAAGTATTTTATCATAACAACAGAAATCGTGGCAGTGGTCCATGGATGCTTGAGTCAAGATGTAGAATATTCATATTCATAGTGGTAGACTAAATAGTTACGCAAAGCACATGGGAAAAACTGTGAAAAAAATGGTTTGATCTTGACCGAGTTAGATTTGTGGTGACCGATAGGTGAACGGTCCACATCGATCTGGTGAATAAACAGAATAAAAAAAATTTAAACCGACAAAATGTATTGTGAAATGTTGTAATAAAGATATTTATGACCAAATATGTCATCTTTTACTACGAAGAAAGCTAAAGAATGATGAATGACAGAGAGAGACTTGGCCAATACTGGAGAGACAGTGCTTTGATAATGACTTGAAAGGAGAGGAAGACTCAACGAAGCTCCGTGAGTCCAACACTAACTAAAGGATGCAAAACTGAATAAATGGCATGGAAACAGGACGGAAAGAGAGAGCCAAACTTTCTCTCTCAAACCCAATTATACGTTGAGATGGCCGAACCGAGTCAAGCAAACTGAACAAGAAAGACGTGTTGGAAAGTAAAAAGATCGAAGCTTTCTCTGAAATTTGATTTGAATGAATGAAGCTTTTTTAAGGTTTTACTTCAAAAATTAAAGCTTTCCTTGCTAATATGTTTATTTTCTTTCAAACTGTGAGGCTTTTGGAGAATATGTGAGCATTAACAGACTGGGATTACTGTATTTCAGATTTGAAAAAAAAAAAGGTAGAGATTCTCTAGCTTCCTTTTCAACATCCCCTTACCATGCAAAGCACACAACACAAGGGAACAAAGTAACAAACACGTTTGTTGGTTTGCTTGTGCCATGTGTGTGTTTGTTGTCTGATGTCAACACCTACGCGTGAAGTACAGAGCTTATGGGAGAGGTTTCACATTTTTCCTAGGTGGTCTGTAGATGGACATCTATACCCATTGGTAGCTGTGATATTTATTTAAATCACCAACCTTTATTGACCTCAGAAAATGATGGCACAGTACTGTGTATGCCTTCTGCTTTTGGGCGGTTTGCTTCCAAGCCCTTTCTCTCTCTTAAGTCCATTGTTGTAGTTTTGAGTTTTTACAAGCGAAAAGGAGTCAACAAAGATAATAAAGCAGAAAGTCCTGAACTTTGCTAATTTTTCATTCTCTTTCTCGATTTTATTTGGCGGGGAGAGACGGGAAAGAGAAACAAGAAATGGGAATCGTTTCACAAGAAGCTGTGAACCAGTTCAAAGCATTAATGGATCGAGGTTTACTTCTACTCGTTGATCTCTACCTAATTTTGGTATTTTTCCCCAGAAGTTATTTATCTGCTCCATTATTGCCGATATAATGATTGAACTTTTTGTTTCTGTTTGTCCTGTGGAAAATGCGATGATAGTTGAGGAGGCACTGAAGAAAACATATCAGGTTCTCATTTGACTCTCCCTGTGCTTGGTATTTCATCTGATCTAAGTTTCCCCGTGCCTGTTGGAATAAAGTTGGTGAATTTTGTTACTTTAAGTTGAAGTTTGTGATGCTGATGCACAAATTGGCCCGCTTGTTTCCTTCATTGGATGTTAAAATTGTCATGCATTTTCCTTTGATTACATTGTTATCAATACAGAGGCAGGGAAATGGTGTCACAGTCTTTATTTCTGGTCAGTGATTATTAAGAGAATGAAAACATAGGCATAATGTGAAGTGGGGAATTAGTGAGACTTGATCCAGAAGGGTGGTTATTGAGCTCTGTGATATTCTCAATTTGGAGTTGGAGTTTATCTTTGCATTATCGTGATTGGCGATACGGTCTAGATTGGTAGAAATTATCCTCTTAGCTTTAGTTAACTAATTTGATTAGTGCCATTCTGAACTTTATGTACCGATCCATCTGAAAGTAGGTCTCCAGCAACTTTTGATGGACACCTGGTACCTGATAAGATTGTCTTTAGGGAATTTGCTGTTTGAGAATGAGTTCAAAAGCAGATCGCAAGGTGTTTCCTGAGGCAAAAGTGATCCAGAAAAGGCCAGACTTTTAATGAACCTCATAATTGTTCTAATTGATCGATATTGTCGATTGGATTTTACACTGAAGAACAAAATCTACATCAAATGCAGTAGTTCTCTTTCAGTGTAGAAACTTTTTGTGGTGTCTCAGAGATGGTGCTAATGCTCGTGTTTGAAGTAGTCTCAAAGCCTTGTTGAAATTTCATAATGATAGCTATCAAGGCATTGTTTAAATTCCAAGTCGGTGATAAACTTTAGTATAAATAGTTGGGTGTTGAAGTTGATCTTAACTTGCTTTCACGAGGTCTAAATTCTCCAGAAGTCTTTTGATCTCATTGAATTTTACATTTAACTATTGTATGATTCATGTTTGGGCAATTGTAATTGAAATCACTTAAATTTATAATTTTTTTAAGATTTTCTGATTTTGACTGACTGTACAAAAATGAGATTCGTTTGTTCTTTGCCAGACAAAACATGGTCTGACAGAAGTGTGACTGTTGATTTACTCTACTTTTTGTTCTTCTGGATATTTGTGAATCTCCACAAGAAACTGTTTTTAAGATTCTTGGACTATTTATTCATTGAACCGTTGTTTCTTTATTTCCAGAATGTCCATCAAGGATATCAAACTGAGACTTTGGTCCGTTTCTTAAAGGCTAGAGAATGGAATGTTGTCAAAGCCCACAAAATGGTTAGTGGAAACTCTTATGATTGGAATGCCTTTTAAGTTAAGAATTTAATCTACACTCTAATGGAATACATTACTGGCAATCTCTTGACATGATGCATGTATTATTCAGTTAGTGGATTGTTTGAACTGGAGAGTACAAAATGAGATCGACAGAATACTAGAGGCAAGTTTTGCTAACCCTTGCTCCATATTCTTCTGTTACACTTATGTCTCTGTCTTTTTTTTTTCTTTTTTCCTCTCAGTTTGATTGGTACCTTTTGAGAAGAAGTAAAATCTTTATATCCTATATTTTACAAACTAAACTTAGGACTGGGGTCCAATGCATCATCTCAAAGTCTGCATCCATCCTGGAGCAGCAAGTGCTGGTAGTTTTGGTTGTGGTTTGTGAACTTTATTTCTTTGTTTCTTACAAATTCACAGATTATTAGAATATGAACTACTGAAACTGGAAGGTGTAAATAATGTATTTTAATTTGAAAGCCTAGGTTCATTGTGGCGTGTTTTTATCTTCTTTGAAAGAAGTTCACAATTACATTCTGAATTATGTAAGATTCAATGTCCTTGATGTTATTGACTGATAGACTTCCGTATTTGTTTCTGGTATGAATGAATTCAAGTAGCAACAACAGAAAATCACTCTCTCTGTCTCTGACGGATACTTAATCTGTCTCTCTCTTTCTCTCCTCTCTTACGCAGAACATCAACGCATACAATGAGCTAATGTCATTTATTTGAAGCAAATTACTTTTGGTGGCACATTATTCTCCTGTGGCTCTATTGCTGAAATGATCACGGAAGAAAGTGACTTCTTAAGGTCTAATCTCCAGCACTTTCCTTTTTCAGAAACCAATTATTCCATCCGAGTTATACAGAGATGTGCGTGATTCACAGTTGATTGGAATGTCTGGTTACTCAAGAGAGGTATTTGCTCTATGCTAGTGTGGCAGATATATATCTTGTTTAAAATTTTTTTTGACTGGTAGTTTGTGACATTCTACATGCTGCGAGGTCTTGCCTTTGAAAACATTCAGATAAATCCTTTGTATCCAATGGAATTTGTGTTGTTCTCAATTGTCTTAAATCTTTCTTTATAATCTTCAGGGGCATCCTGTGTTCGCCATTGGTGCTGGTTTAAGCACATTTGACAAAGCATCAGTAAGTATATGGCACATGCCTTGATGAAGCTGTACCGTTCCAAACTTATGATTTAACTTTGCGACTTATGTGAGTTTTTTACTTAACTGTTGTGTTGCTCAGTTTGCCACATTCTGAAGTGGTTTATCTTTTCTTTGATTGAAGGTCCACTACTATGTACAATCACATATTCAAATAAATGAATACCGGGATCGTGTAATTTTGGTGAGCATTAGTTCTCGGGCTGTCAGTAGTCTTTTTCTTCAGGTGGTGTACTGATTTGCTTGCTACATTCCAGCCTACTGCATCAAAAAGGTATGAGCGGCCCATAACGACCTGTGTGAAGGTTCTGGATATGACTGGCCTGAAGTTTTCAGCACTAAGCCAAATAAAGGTATTCCTACCCATGGTTGAAGTTTGTGTGACAGCATATTTCGATGGTAGTATATCATACTAATTTGTAGTCTTTCTTTCTTTATAAGTTAGAAGTAAATATTGCTTCAAATTAATTGCTGGGAACTGTTGCCACCATATGCATATATTGTCGATTTTTTTTCTCATTGCTTGCTTGTGTTTTGCGTGCAGCTGTTGACTATTATATCAACTATTGATGATCTAAATTATCCAGAGAAGACAAATACTTATTACATTGTGAATGCGCCGTATATATTTTCAGCTTGTTGGAAGGTAAGTCTCCATCCTTTCTTGAGCAACTGTCTTTCAGTTTACTACTTATGGTGTTCCATTTACTTAGCTTCTTAAGCTACTATCTTGAGCTCATAATAAAATGATTTTGATACCTTAAAAACACTATTGAGGACCTTTTGGCCCGGGCACCATGTAAGATGAGCATTCTTGTCAGGTTGTCAAGCCTTTACTGCAAGAGCGGACAAGGAAAAAAGTGCAAGTGCTGTCAGGCAATGGACGAGATGAGCTGTTAAAGGTAAAACTTGTTTCTCCACAATGCTTAAAGATGTTGAAGGTTGAGCACTAGGTGCCTCTTTAACATAAATGGTTTAACAATCTCTGGGAAGTTGTTGAGACATTTTTCTTTTCCTTCATTTACCATAGTTTATCCCACTTAATCTTGTTGGACATGTTTGATGTAGATTATGGATTTTGCATCGCTTCCGCATTTCTGTAAACAAGAAGGGTCTGGATCGTCTCGGCACTCGGGGAACGGTACTATGAATTGCTTTTCATTGGACCATCCATTCCATCAACAGCTTTACAACTACATCAATCATCAGGCAATGGTCAATAAATCTGCTGCACCAATCAAGCAGGGATCTTTCCATGTGGATCTTCCTGAGCCACCTGCAGGAGGAACAGAAATAGCTAAAACTATAGAGTCCGAGTTACATAAGCTTGGGAATGACAATGGCATTGGACTTTCGACTATCCCTTGATGGCCTTAAAATCAATGACGGGTGATCCTGTAGATCTTAGTATGCTTTTGGCTACATAAAGGCCGAATCTTCGTGACCAAGGCTGCGCTTGTCAGCTTTGTGAAATGTATACGATGTTAGTAGTGTATGAAATATAAGTGGTTCATGTCTCTGCATCAACCAGCAGCCATGACACGTCATGAAATATTTAGCTGACTACTGTATCTCCATTAGAGAATTAAGATTAAATCTAAAATCATCCTTATGGGAAGACTTAAATCGTGCTCCTGATCCCAAGTAAAGTATCTTTTCATTGATTAGAAAGCTTGTTCTGACTATAGCAGATAGTAACAAGTAGAAAAGGTTTGAAAAGTTTAGAGCTTGACGACTTAAGCAGCACCATTTGATACATAATTTTTAACTTTTTAATAATATTGTTCTAATGTAGGTGAAATTAAGTTAAAAGGATATAATTAGTACTTTAGATTACACTGTAAACTTTTATATTCCACATTTAATTTATGTAAGCTAAAGTTTAATATGTAATTGGGAAATTTTGTTAATGAATAATAATAATTTCATAATTTGTACTACAAATTCTCTCCATTTTCATCAATGTAGCATAGTTTGTGAATTAAGATTATGTTTCTTGAAATTGTGTTTGAGGTGTACCAACAAAAACAAGAAGCTGTTAAAAATTTCGTTGACGCGCAAAGTTTGGAAAGGTTTAGTAGTACACAATCTTACCCCTAATTAATAGAGAGACTATTTTTAAGAGATGTACTAATTACAACAAATAGATTTGGATTTATAAAGCAATTATTTGTATAGCAGCTTATAAAATTAAGACTCATGTGCGAGCATCCCTAACTGACCCTATTTTGTGAAAAATAACATTTTTTTATGAACAAGAATACTTTTAAGAGAGTACAAATCATTGATTTAATTTAATAATAAAAGTATTAGGCATTATAGTTTAAGACAAAATTTATCCCATTGTCGCTTAATTTTCAATTATAGAAGAAATAATTTAAATTTATTAAATATATAAATAAATTTAACATAATAAAAATCATGAGAGTCAACTTTATACATCTATTGGATTAATTAAAGTTGTTATATCTTTTCTTTGTTTGCTTTGGTTTTGTGGATATTTTGAATACAATTACAACATTACAATTTACAATTACAACAATAAGCAATAATACCATCTAACAAAAATATTTAAATAAGTACTATAATTTATGTTTTACTATATATATATATATATATATATATAACACTGTTCGAAAAGTCGTGAAAAAGAAAACATTGAGGGTTAAAATCATGCACATGCAACATGCTTGGATCCCCAAACTTAAACTATGCCACCTACTTGTTAGAATATATTTTGACCTAATTATTGTTCTGTCAGAACAAAAACGGAAAGGAAAGCCACATTACTCATTAGACGATGCTTGAACCACCAGTAATCCTCTCCTTTCGTTCATTCTAATCTTGCTGCGTGAGACGAACTCGAGACAAGGCAATTAACTTGTTTAACTACTAAAAACGATATTTTTCAATTACTATAACGATATAACATATATATAGAAAAGATCAAGTTACTAAAACTATTGATAGCTAATCGAAAAAAGTTCCAAGTTACTCACTGGTTCAGTGAAAGGAGTGAAAGGTATTCAGTCTGTCACTTGAAAGAGAAATTATTTAGTGTAAATTAACAGTCTTCTTTGTAAAGTACAAAAGAAATGTTACGTATTGCTAGAAAGTGCCTAACTCACCCCCAAAAGTTAGCTCAAGAGGGAGAGGTTTGCACACTATTATAAATTCTTGAATGTCTTCATAGTTGTCCGATGTGGGATTCCTGACACACCTCCCTCAGTCCAGAGCAGGACTGGACATCTGATGGATATATTGGGCAAAGGGACATAATCGGACACCGCCTCAAACTATCGAGACAAACTGACTTTGATACCATATTAAATGGTCGTTTCATCGTAATAGCTTAAACTGTTGTGTAAGGTCAACTTAATTGATTTTATATATTCACTAACATGTATAATTGATGACCCTCTTTCGATTCTCGTAAAGTGAAGAGCCTTATCTACGTTGAATGATTCTCTTTGAATCTATGTCTCGTCCACTGCTCTTTATCAACCAAAAAAATTTACGTATTGGTTTTGTGTGCATGTGCTATTGTTGCATTCTTTCTATCTAAGATTCAATACAATTTGTATGGTTCTTCGTTAGGATAACAAATTTATAAACATTATTGTAAAGGAATCGAGTCAAACTACACAGCATATATATGTGCAATTTAAAGTATAGTAGCAAACCATGTAAATAATGTGAACATTTTTAGTACAATCTTTTTTAAAATATTTTTATACAATCTTTTCCTTTTTCATTGTACATGCGAATGATAATTCTATGGTACTTATGATTAAACTTTGATTAGTTGTAATGAACTACTATCAGAATGAAATTGTATTGCATTTTGAGCTTTGAGAAGTTTTCAACAATCTATTAAAAATTTAGTTGATCAATATCTGGCTGTAGAAACTTAGACTTGTGTGTCATCATCATTCAAGATATGACATCTTCTAGTTAAAAGTCTATATTCGCTTTTCAATATGTTTGGTGGAGGAAGTACGGCAGAGAATAATACTCCAAGGTTGCACCATCTATAAATATTCTATCCCATAATAGATTTCTCATCCCTCAACCAATAACAAGTAAGCATGCTCTCAAGTTTTAGAGCAAAGCGAAAAAGATGAGAAGTGTTAATTTCGTTGTGGTAGCAATCCTCTTGACTTTGGCTTCTTCGCTGATCAATGCCTACGACCCCAGTCCTCTCCAGGACTTCTGCGTAGCCATGAATGAGTCCGATGGTACTTTGCTAGCAACATATTATGTTACCTTTTCGCTTGTTTTAAATCCTACTATATTGCGTATAAAGTAACTGCCATTGTAAAACCTTTTTTTTGTCACGGTTACTCATCATGAAACATATATTTCATGCAGTATTTGTGAATGGGAAGTTCTGCAAGGATCCAAAGGTCGTGATGAAAGCAGAAGATTTCTCCTTTTCAGGGCTCAAATGTTGGATCAAATGTGACTCTGCTAAACGTGGACCAAATACCAGGTCTAAACACTCTTGGCATATCTCTGGCTCGTATAGATTATGCACCAAATGGTAGGTCAAACCCTCCCCACTTTCACCCTCGAGGCTCAGAAATCCTACTAGTCGTGGAGGGTGAACTCTTTGCCGGTTTTGTCACATCCAACCCAGATAATCGCCTTATATTCAAAGTCCTGAAAGCAGGAGATGTGATTGCGTTTTCCACTTGAACTCATTCACTTCCAGTTGAATATTGCTAAGACCAGTGCAGTTGCTATTGCTAGTTTGAGCAGCCAAAATCCTGGTGTCATTACAGCCGCAAATGCTGTCTTTGCGTGCAATCCTCCTATCAAGCCCGAAGTTCTCAGTAAGGCCTTCCAGTTGGACGAGAATGTTGTCATCACTCTCCAGAAGCTGTTTGGAGGGAAGAGTTGAGCTGATCCGCGGCAATCCATAATTGTACTAGCCACGTCGTAATAATATGTGCTCAACCCCTCTTTGGCTTTGATTTGAGCACAAAGCAATAAAAGTTTTCTTGCGTCGCATTTCTTATGTTGTTTCGAACAAGTCACCTGGAGTTTTTGCTGTTTGTCAATAACCTTAAACGGCTAATATCTGCTTGAAATTTGACCTAAATTCAGGTTCTTGTTTAATTTTACACTAATATGGAAGTGCCAAGCTGAAGAATTCAACTACATTCTATGACAGAGATGTTGGAAATTTTTAATTAATATTGGACAACAATTAATTACATTCTTCAGTTTTTAATAAATTCAAGGTTAAGCGAATCATCTTTGATCCAATTAAAAGGTAATAAAGTAGCCCGATATGTGATCTAAATTAATGGATTGAAGTCCGACGAAGAAAATGGGCCACAGTCGGTTTGGGCTAGACCCACATTGGGCTTGTGATGAGAAATTTCGATATAGAAGTTATATATATAAGGTTAAAGTCTCCTGCGACTGCTTAAGCAATTTGTGAATGCTCGTATTCTCTGACCCGTCAAGAGGTTCGTGTTAGGAAAGTTACAAAAAGATGTCAATGATGTTCCGGTGATCATCTTTTGTAAAGGTCGTCGGGAAAACGAACTTGTTTCAGCTTCGAAAAGCTCATTGAAAGTTATGGAACCAAAATTACGTATTCTCGTGTTATCGTCATTCATTCTCTTTCACGTTTGATCCTGGATGTGCGTAACTGAGATTCGTGTTACGCACGACACGTGATATCATAGCGGTTACGTGATCGGATGAATAGAAACGAATATTTTTCGATTTTTCTCCATATGAAACTTGGAGAAAACTAATCCGTTTTTTGATTTTTTTTCTTTCGTATGGTTGCTTGAATATGTGTTGAATGTGTTTAACATTAAAAAGGGGGCTAAAACGAGTTTTGGAGGTCGAAAAATCGACTCAAAACTCGCCAAAGATTGTCTGTTTCAGAAGAGGAGAGAGAAAATGTCAGGCATGTGTGGATGACTGGGGTGTGGTCACATGTCGTGCATGAGATGCACGCGCCAGATGCAGTAGGTGCGTGGATGTGCGTGTGCCCCACGTGCCATATAGGTCCCTCATTCAGACACGTGCACTCTGACATCATCCGCTGACGTTAGTGTTAACTCAAAATTTCAAAATTTCTATAGTAGTATCCCGAGCCATTTAGGGTCAGTTTCCAGGTTTAGTAAATTCATAAAGTGAGTTTTCAATTTTTCTGAATTTATTACAATGGTAATAAGTAAAGTTTAACTTCAGAAAAAGGAAATTAAAGTTCCTAGAGCCATTTTTGAGCAAATTTTCACGCGTCTAGCCTAAAATACGTGAGTTACATAAAATGTTAGTATCTCATATAGTGTATTTGGTGTTCGGTATTATGTGATGCTCATTTTTATTAAGATTTATATTGTTTAAAATCTTAATTACAGTTGATTGGTTATGTTTTCAGCACTCGTATGTGATAATGGGAATGTGCATATGAATTTTGTATTTATTAATGGTGCATTGTCACATATTATATGCCCATATAGAATGTGAGAATAACATACAAATATATCCCTTGTGTTTGTGAATTTTTGAGTACTAATGATAATGTAGTCACTACAGTGGCCTTTTAACGTTAGTATTTGATTTGTTTTGCTTACATGTTTGGGGATGTCTCTGGTCTTGTGTTTGATTATTTTGCCCACAAGTGTTGACATTATATGAGATTTTGAGATGTACATAAAAGCATTAGATAGAGGAAACCATTGCTTGAGTAACCTATTCACCCACAGGTGGTAGTATCACAAGAGTGAGTGGTGCATGTGTACTTTGATCGCTTTGAATGGAGGTTTTATCTACATATATTATGTATTCAGCCTATAGGTGTTTCATGATATATGTGATGAACTTCTCAGTACAGATACTATTTGTGGCTTTAAGTATCACTGTTTTCCTACATTTATTCTGATCATGATAGTGTCAATTTTGCAGTCACCTTCTCTGTAAACAACAGCAATGTAATTATTAGTATCACCATTGAAGCCCTAACTAGTTTTAACTTTAAGAAGTAGAAGTAGGATGTCGAATTTGCCTTGAAAATGGAAGATATTAACATGGCCATGATAAAGGAAAGACCATATACACCCACATCATATAGTACATATGATGCCAAAGCAGCATTTGCAGTTTGGGAGAGGTCAAATAGAATGTGCTATTTGATCATCAAAAGATCGATCCCAGATCATATATTGAGTGGACTTCCGGAGACAAACATAGCAAAGGAATTCTTGAACAATGTCTCCTAAAGGTACAAGTCTCATCCGATGCTTACATAAGTACCTTGTGTAAGGAATTGTTCTCCATGAGGTACACAAGGGAAAGGGAAGTACGAGAATACATAATTAAGAAGGTCTACCTCTAGTGTAAGTTGAAGGCAAGTTGAAGTCACTGGATATTCCAATCCCTAATGCCTTGATAGTTCACCAAGTGCTGAACACACTTCCTCCAGAGTTTGGCATCCTGGTCACTACGTATAATTCACATAATGAAGCCTGGGAAATCAATGCCTTGATAGTCTGTTGTGTTGCAAAAGAGGAGAAACTGAAGAATGCTTCCCATATAGCTTTATTTTCTCCACATATGCATACTGGTCAATCTAGCATTGCTAAAGGTCCTCAGGAAATGAACAGCATGAGGTGCTTCTTCTGTAAGAAGAAGGGGCATAAAAGATATGACTGTTAGAAATAAAAAGCATGGAAAGAAAAATAGGAATTGTCAGGTAACTCTTTGGTTTGTATGATCCATAAATGTAATCCTGATATAACCACATCAAGTTCTTGGTGGCTAGATAGTGGAGCCTCTAATCAAGTTGTCTCCATAATGCAGGAGTTCATACGCAAGGGAAAGCCAAATAAAGAGGAGTAAAGACTGATGGTGGGTAATAATGAAGAAGTTTTTGTAGTGTCTGTAGGAGATGTATGTTTGAACTTAAATACTTGGTTTGTTCTTACATTACGTGACATATTATATATATTGTCTTTTATACGAAATTTGATCTCTGTATCAGTTTTAGACAAGGAAGGTTATAGTTTTGTTATTGATGCTTCCGTTGTAAAGTTATCCTTTAATACAAAACATATTGGTAATGCCGTCTTGTCATATGGATTATATAGGATGTGTCTTGCCCCTCATGAGATGTGTGCTTCTTCATATATTGCCAAACAGGTTACTAGGAAAAGGCCATTGATAAAGGATAATTAAGTCATACATGTTTTGACATAAAAGATTGGACCATATTTCTAGAGAAAGAGTTGAGAGACTGATTAAGGAAAACATTCTCCCAACTTTAGATTTTGATGATTTGGAAACAAGTGTTGATTGTTACAGGGGCAAGTTGACCAAAATAAAGAAAAAGGGGTGAACTCGTGCTTCTGGCTTATTAGATCTTATACATACAGATATTTGCGAACCTTATACAACTACATTGTGCAATTCTAGATTTTTTTGGACTTTCATTGATGATTATTCCCATTATGGTTATATGTTCTTCCTAAAAGAAAAGTTTGAAGTTCTTGAAAAATTCAAGAACTTTAAAGCTGAGGTTGAGAACCAATTGGGAAGGTCAATCAAAATTGTCAGATCCGACCATATAAGAGAATATTATGGCAAACATGGGGTTTTAGGACCAAAAAGGGTCCGTTTGCCAAATATGTGGAATCATATGGGATAGTGGCTCAGTTCACTATGCCAGGTAGTCCTGAGCAAAATAGTGTGGTCGAAAGACATAATCGCACCCTAAAGGACATAATGAGGTCGATGCAGAGCAACACTAACCTACCTGATTACCTATAGGGTGAAGCCATCAAGACTATATTGTATATACTTAATAGAGTCCCTAGCAAATCAGTATCGAGGACTCCTTTTGAGATCTGGAAAGGATGGAAGCCTAGTTTTATCCATATTCGTGTATGGGGTTGTCCTACTGAGATACGCTTATATATTCCTTTTGAAAATAAGTTGCATACTTGTTCTACTCGTTGTTATTTTGTTGGATATCCTGACCATTCTAAGGGATACAAGTTTATTGTAGAGAAGGAGGGTATATAATTGTGGAATCACAAATAGCTAAGTTTCTGGAGTATGATATCTATGATGAGGGTGGTCCTTCTCGCCCTCCAGATGAGAGCATGGTGGATACTACAGTTATTTTGTATCCACCACTCATATAGACAGATCCAATGGATTGAGGTCTTGATACCATACCAGTACATGAACAGGAACCTATACCTGTGTAGACTGAGGTTCTTGTGGTACAAGAACAAGTTCAGTTGAGACAATCCACTAGAATGAGATGACTTATTATCTCATCTGATTACATAGTCTATTTGGATGAACAACATTATGATATTGGACATGTTGTTGACCCAGTTACTTTTTCAGAAGTTGTTTTTGGACCCCATGCAGATCTGTGGTGGGATGCATGAAAGATGAGATACAATCCATAAAGCATAATGAGGTATGGGAGCTAGTTGACTTACCTCAGAATTGCAAACCTATTAGTTGTAAGTGGCTTTTCAAGACTAAAAAGGACTCTCAGGATAAAGTTGAGTTGCTTTGAGGCTCGGTTGGTTGCCAGAAGGTTCATTCAGAGAGAAGGGATTGGCTTTAATGTTATCTTTTCTCCAGTATCCTCCAATGATGCATTTAGAAGGATTGTGACAATAGTAGCTCATTAAGATGTGGAGTTATATCATATGGATGTCAAAACCGCTTTCTTGAATGATGACCTTTATAAAGAGGTTTATATGGAACAACCTAAATGATTTCAGGATCATGAAAAGCCAAACAAGATTTGTAAACTGAGGAAGTCGATATATGGCTTAAAACAAGCTTCCAGACAATGGTACATTAAGTTTGATAAGGTTGTTACCTCTTTTGGCTTCATGAAAAATGAGGTTGAAAGGTGTTTGTTACCTTTATTGTTATATGTATATGATATTTTGCTCGCATCAAATGACTGGATCATGTTGCATAAGGTAAAGCAACTTTTGGCTAAGCATTTTGACATGAAAGATCTTAGAGAAGCATCTTTTGTCCTAGGTATTCAGATTCACGGAGATAGGTCTCGACACTCGTTAAGTCTCTCATAAAAGACATACATTGAGCAAGTGTTGTAGAGGTTTAATATGGTTAATTGTAAACCTGTTGCGACACCTATCTCTCATGGTCAGAGATTATCTTTGGCATAATGTCCAAAGAATGAGTTAGAAAGAGAGGCTATGAAGAATATTCCGTATTCTAGTGCTGTTGGTAGCTTGATGTATGTTATGGTGTGCATTAGACCGAGCATTGCATTTGCTATTGGATTACTAGGTAGATATTTAACTAACCTAGGAATCGACTACTAGTATGTTGTTAAATGAGTGTTGAGATATTTAAAGAGAATGAAGGATTACATGTTGACATACAAAATGGTCGACAATCTAAACCTCATAGGGTATACAGATTTAGATTTTGTTATGTGTTTGGATGATAGAAAATCCACTTCAAGTTACATCTTTATGTTAGTAGATGGTGTAGTATCGTCGAAGAGTGTTAAGCAGACACTGGTGACTTCCTCGACTATACATGCAGAATTTGTGGCATGTTATGGGGCTGATACATAGGCGGTTTGGCTAAGAAACTTGATTTTTGAGCTGTCTGTGGTTGATTCGGTAACTAGACCCATCCGATTATATTGTGGTAATCTTTCTATTGTGTTATTCAGTAATAGTAATAAGAATATTACTGGGTCTAAGTATTTAGAAGCCAAATATTTGTCCATTAAGGAATTGATACAGAAAGGTGACATTGAGGTGGAGCATTTGAGGACTGAGGGTATGTTTGTTGATCCTTTGAATAAAGGACTTCACCTAAATGTTTTTGAGTGACATGTATACAGTCTGGGTGTATTGAGGTCCTTAGTTAGTAATCATTTATGTTAGCTCCTTGTACATTTGTATATTTTTCATGTATTGTGACGACATAGTTTATTATGAATAAAGATGATCATCGTTTGTTCTTAGTCATACATGTTGTATTGTTATATATTGTCATAATACAGGTGAAAGTCTCAAGATTTATGTTGATCTTGAGCATATTAAAAGGCCATTGGGTATATATATATACAGATGGACCTTAAGCCTATGTCATTAGAACATATATAGATATACATATATAAATCCTTGGATTTTTGATATGATATAGGGGGATATAAATATTTAATCCATAAAGGTTTTCTCTAAATGCAGCTTAGCATTTGGTGGGAGAGAAAACAAATTTCTCTAATGCTGTTTAGCATCAAGTTCAGAGAAATTGAGACCTACAAATAGAAAGATGATACATTTTAGATCATATAGGTATCATTCTAGTTTGCCACATTCCATTTTCTCATTCATGTTAGTAGGGTATTAGGTATACGTGATTTTATAGGATCTGTGTCACACATGACACATGCATTTGATAGTCTCTGGTATCGAAAACTTTGACGAACGGAATGATGGATTTTTGTTATCTTTTGATCAAATGCTTCTTTTAAACTTGGTTGACCTATATAGTGATTTGCTTAACCATTTTATACTGGTTTTATAAATTTTACAACTTCTATAATTAATTATTATTTACGGGAGAGAATGATGGAAGATTTTAATTAATATTGGACAACAATTAATTTCATTATAAATTTCTAGCTAAAGGCATTTGGCTATGAAAATATATTCGTAGCTAAAACAAGAAGTATCACTACCACCACCACCACCAACACCTAGTATGAATCCTACCGACAAAAAGAGGAACACTAAGGGTGCGTTTACTTTATGAAAATTCTCTAGTTTTCTAGAATTTTTTTTTCATAAAATAGAAAATAATTAGAAAACATGTTTATTAATAAAAAA
>JANKOD010000191.1:3980084-3990325 GCA_026284645.1 Erythroxylum acuminatum
TTCATTCCTCTCTTTATTTCATTTCTACTAACACTTTAGGTCCAAGGTCCATGTTCTTCTTCTTTTCTTCATTTGGGGCTCACAATTCATATTCAAGCCCAATTAACTCATTAATGCCATCTAACACATTAATTGCTAACTAACACATTTAATTTAACTATCATTTAATGCTACCTTCCTTAATGCTAACTTCCTTAATTAACTACAATTCAATTGTAATTAATGCTAATACAACTTAATTAATGCTAATTATGCTTAATTAACATAAAAATTTTTTGGGGCTAACACAAGAAGTATCACTACCACCACCACCACCAACACCTAGTATGAATCCTACCGACAAAAAAAGAAACACTAAATGTTTTTAATTGGAATTACATGATCTGAAATTTTTAGATACGATTTTGAAAAATATAGCCAAAAGTGCAACTTCTAGCTAAGATTTAGAAAAATGTAGCCGAAAGTGCTTCTTAAAACATGTTTAATTTATTATTTAATTTTTTGATGTTATACTTCGATTCCTAGTTTTGCTTTCTCTCTTAAATCATGACTTAAGCCATGTTTAATTTATTATTTATTTTTTGATTTTATACATTTTAGGACTATAATGTATTTGAATTATGAATAATTGAACTTGCCTAATTTTAATTAGATTGATGTTTTATTCCAATTCTATGTTTACCATTTCATTTAATGACTAAAGTTTGTGCTTGCTTGATCAAGAATTGCATGAATTATTATTCAACTCGAGACCAGAAATAAATAGTTGAAATATCATATTATTGTCATAAGATAGAGATATTTATGAAATTGTATGTACTATTATGAATTTCTTAGCTTAATGAATTTCATAAGTACTTCAAAGTTATCACAAGGATTAGTCGTTAACTGATTATACTAGATGAGTGAAGTGAGATTAATCTTGGTGAAATATGAAGTAATAGATTTGTTTAATATGACATTTTTGTTTTTAATTATTTTAAGAATATTTTTATTCAATTACTTCTATTTATTATTCAAAATTTTTCAATTAGATTACTTTTTATAATTAATAAACACATTCCTCGTAAGACAATACTCTTTTCATTATTGTGTTATTTGTTTAAGATAACGTATACTTACATTAAAAAATTTACAATAAGTTGATTTTCAAAATCGTCGCAAAACATTGACCTTTAGCTACTTTTTTTTTACCACGATTTGGATTTTCGTCAAAGATTGACCTTTAGTTATGGTTTTCAATTCGTAGACTAATAGCCTACTTTGTTGTAGTAACTAAACATTATAGTTTAAGATAAAATTTATAAGGTCATTGCTTAATTTTTGATTATAGAATAAATACTTTAACATTTATTATTTATACATATATTGATTAATTAGAGTTGTTTTCGTCTTTCCTTTGTTTGCCTGGCTTTGTGGATATTTTAAAACTAATTTTTTTCTAAATTGAAATATAATAATAAATCTAAATAAAAACAACAATACCATACAGATTAGAGTTACAACAATAAACAATAATACCTTCTAATATAAATATTTAATCAAGTATTAAAATTTATGTTTAAATTTAATATATAGGGGGCCATAAACGTAGATCTTTGAAACATATAAATTTTACTAGTGCACTGTTCGAAACAGTCGAAAAGAAGAAAATATTGAACAGTTAAGATCATGCACATGCATGCAACATCCCTTTACCTATTGGGACAAGAATATACGTTCACCTAATTTTTGTTCTGTCAAATCAAAAATAGAAAAGAAAGCCACATTATTACTCACTAGACGATGCTTGAACCACAAAGTTACCTAATTGTAGCCAGGAATCTTCTCCTTTCCTACTTTTTTTTTTGAAAAGGAAATAAGAAAAGTTACATAATACTGCGAGGAAGCTCGGTCCTTGACATATCCTCCAGGAGAAGAAGGTGGCACCTAATGAGTGTATTTACAAAATAAGTGACCCTAATATCAAAATAATTAGCATAGATTGCCAACTAATCTGTGCATCTGTTGCTCTCACCACAAACATGTTGATGAGTAACAATTCAATTTCTGAAAAACAAAGCATGAATACCCCTGACGATGGGGTTGAGAACCGTAGCTCGATAGGATGCGGAGGAGAGAAGAGCGATCACGGCCGTAGAGTCGACTTCTAGCATGATACGGCAGTATCCCAATTTCCACACAAGTTGAAATCCCGTAAAGACGTCCCAAAATTTTGTTGTCAGCGGAGTGCACAAGCTCAGATTCTGTGCAAATCCTCCAAACCAGGTAATTACATTATCCCTAAGGAGGCCTCTTGTCGTAGCTGTGGATAGGGTCCTTTCCTTCTTTTTAATTACCGGCTCCTTTCCTTCTTTTTAATCTTGTACGAACTGTGGTTACCTAATTGTAGCCAGCAATCTTCTCCTTTTCTTCATGGCTACCTAATTGTAGCCAGTAATCTTCTCCTTTCCTTCAATCTAATCTTGTACGAACTCTCGTTACCTAATTCGAGCTAGTAACCTTCTCTTTTTGTCGATTCTAATCTTGCTGCATGAAATTAACTGTCGTTAGTAAAGCCATAAAGTAACTAACAAAAAACGACATTTTAACAGAAACAGAAAAATTAAACTGTGGAACTCGAGACAAGGACATGTAAGGAAACAGAAAACTATCATACATGTGAGTGATATTTCTATGGTACTTTTTTATAATTAAAATTGATTAGTTGTAATAAGCTACGACCAGAATGAAGAGTATATACAGCTTGTTGATAAAGATGAGGGCGTAATTAACCTTCTTGTAAAACCTATTTGAATAAAGATGAGTGCATAATTAACCTTCTTGTAAAGCCAAAGCTAGCAAGTGTAAGAACGATGCATAGCTTGCGGATCATTTTGGAGAAGAGATCAAAAATTCTTCAGTTTCCAAATGAAATTGCATTGCATCTTGGGTTTTGAGAAGTTTTCAGCAATCTATTAAGAATTCAATTGATCAGTATTCGGCTATAGGAACTAAGATCACTTATGTGTCATCGTCATTCTACGTATGGCATGCAGCTTCTGGTTAGAAACGATGAAGTCCATTAAACCCATTGTTTATTACTTTAGATCTCTAGGCAATATAAATATGAGGAGGCCAAGGAACTAACTTGTAGAAAAAAAGTAATTGATTTAGTTGATAAATTTTATATCGCTTTTCAGTATGTTTGGTGGAGGAATTACGACAGTGAATAATACTCCAAGGCATGCACCATCTATAAGTATTCTGTCCCATAATAGATTTCTCATCCCTCAACCAATAACAACTAAGCAAGCTCTCATGTTTTAGAGGAAAGCAAAAAGATGAGAAGTGTTCATTTCATTGCTGTAGCAATCCTCTTGACTTTGGCTTCTTCGCTGATCAATGCCTATGACCCCAGTCCCCTTCAGGACTTCTGTGTAGCCATTAATGAGTCCGATGGTACCTTGCTAGCTACATATTATGTTCCCTTTTCCCTAGTAGCATGCATTTGTTTTAAATCCTACTATATTCTATATAAAGTAACTGCCATTGTTAAACCTTTTTTTTTGTCACGGTTACTTATCGTGAAACATATATTTCATGCAGTATTTGTGAATGGGAAGTTCTGCAAGGATCCAAAGCTCGTGAAGGCAGAAGATTTCTCCTTTTCAGGACTCAACGTTCCAAGAGACACTGACAACAATGTTGGATCAAATGTGACTCTGCTAAACGTGGACCAAATACCGGGTCTAAACACTCTTGGCATATCTCTGGCTCGTATAGATTATGCACCAAATGGTGGGTTAAACCCTCCCCACACACACCCTCGTGGCACAGAAATCCTACTAGTCATGGAGGGCGAACTCTTTGCTGGTTTTGTCACATCCAACCCAGATAATCGCTTTATATCCAAAGTCCTGAAAGCAGGAGATGTGTTTGTGTTTCCAATTGGACTCATTCACTTCCAGTTTAATATTGCTGAGACCAGTGCAGTTGCTATTGTTGGTTTGAGCAGCCAAAATCCTGGTGTCATTACCATCGCAAATGCTGTCTTTGGGTCCAATCCTCCTATCAAACCTGAAGTTCTCAGTAAGGCCTTCCAGTTGGACGAGAATGTTGTCATCACTCTCCAGAAGCTGTTTGAAGGGAAGAGTTGAGCTGATCCGTGGCAGTCCACAAATGTACAATAATATGTGCTCAAACCCTCTTTGGCTTTGATTTGGGCACAAAGCAAGAAAAGTAGTTTTCTTGCGTGGCATTGTTTATGTTGTTTTGAACAAGTTACTTGGAGTTTTGCTGTTTAAAAATGCTAAAATATGCTTGAAAGAGACCTAAAAATTCAGTTTCCTGTCTAATTCTACACTAATATGGAAGTGCTTAGCTGAAGAATTCAAGTACATTATATGATTGAGAGAGTAAATTTCCCTAACTCGTAAAAAAAAAGATGCAGGAAACGAGTAGTTCAAACTTTATAGCAAAAAAGCATTTCTATGGATCTTTAGAGCAGTTGTATCACAGAAGAAGCTCCTGCTCCTTCCCAAATATCAGTCTCCTACTGGAAGCAGTCCAAATTGAGGTTGGCACTCGCATAAAAGATATATATAAGTGAATTATGGTCATTGCAACAGCTTCAAAGAAGCACCAAAAAGAATAAGATAACATTAGAAACCAAAATAAAAGCCTCTAATCCAAAGGAAGATCTGAGTTTTGGAGAACAAATAGAACTATGTATCCAACCACTCCCATCACTATAACAAGAGGATTGTAATTGGTTTTGATGCCTCAATTATCACATTAATAAGTCTACTGCTCTCTGATCAATTAATTCATTTACAATGCCTCTCTACAAGGCATGCTAGCCGATTCTTAATATCAGTCATCTATGCCTTCAATCTAAAATTCCAAAGAAACTGTCTATAAAAAAATCTAGAGAATATCCACAATGTTGTTAATCTACCTTGGCTATTAGAGGGAGATTTGAATTGAATCTTAAAACAGGAAGAGGCTAAAGGTCTTTTCATTAGTAGAACTACCAATAGAAATGAACTATCAACTATAGTCGAAAGCTTTGGAGTAACAAACCTAATTTATACAGGCCAACTATGGTCAAACAAACAAGCTGAATTTACTGTCATGAGAAAAAAACTAGACAAAATTCTAATAAACTTTGTCTAAATGAGTTCATTCCTATTAAGCTATGTCATGTTTGGTCCTTCTATGTGCTGAGACCACTCAATATTAGAGGTGAAACGTACATTAAGCTCTATCACACATAGATCCCCTTTCAAGTGCTATAATCTTATAGTGCAGTTAGAAGGCTTCTAGGATGCAGTCAAAGGGCTTTAATACTCATATCCCCAAATGTAAGGCATTCCAATTAGTCACAAAACTCAAAAGTAAAAACTAAACTCAAAACTCTATAAAGTACAATATGTCCTAATTCAGAAGTGGAGCTCCAAAATGCCAAAAGGAATCCCTAGCTCCTACAGGTTGAACTATATGACATCCAAATGATCCCAATCTTAAGACCTAAGAAGATCTAGCTCTCAAGTAGTATACCCGGCCCTTTCCATCCATTCTTCCTATATCAAACAAAAGGCTAGAGTCCAGTGAGTTAAGGAGGCGCCAATTTTTTTTCATCACTATTGTGACACTTAGGAATACAAATCAAATTAAAGCACTCTCAAACAATTAAGGAATGGTTGCTAATGAGCAATAAGCCATGAAAGATGATGCTTTCAAATATTATAGAGTACTATTAGGTACTTCAGAGGGTACCTCCTTAACTACCCAAGCGATTAAAGAGTTCATCTAGGTTAGAATATAGGATGAGGCCTCATCGTAACTTACTAGGCTAATTAACCATATGGAGATTAGGAAGGCGGTCTTTAACTTTAGACCAGATAAGGCACCTGGTTTAGATGGTTTCAATGTATGTTTTTATCAGAAAACATGGGACATTATAAGAGGAGTTATTGTAGATTATGTGCTGGAATTCTTTTAAAGTCATAAAATGCTCTAAGAATTAAATAAACCCCACCTTTGCCTTATATCCAAGGTTGACAACCCATCTTCCCCCTCAGATTTTCATCCTATATCCTATTATAACCTAGTGTATAACATTATAGCAAAAATCCTAGTTAATAGACTAAAAAGTAGCCTCATTTCCATTATCAGCCCTTACCAAGGAGCATTCATTGAAGGAAGGAAGATTGGAGATACCCTTTTAACAGTATAGGAACTCTTCAAAGATCACCTTATTAACACTAGTAGAAAAATTTGTTCCACGAAAATAGTTATTTATAAAGCATTTGACACATTGGATTAGGGATTCATCCTATATTGCCTCAAAGATCTTGACTTCCTAGACACCTTCATATTATGAATAAGAGCCTGTATCAATATCATTTCTTTCTGCTCTAATTAATGGAGAACTCACCCAAATCTTAAGAGAGTTTAAAGGCATAAGGCAAGGAAACTCATTATCTCTCTACCTATTTACTATTTCTATTGAAATTCTAATTAGGATCGTTAGAAGGAATATCCCATACCCTAAAGAATTCACTTATCATCACAAATATAAAAACCTAAAGCTTTTTTCCATAGCATATGCAAATGACCTACTATTTTCAATGGAAGAAATTCTTAATCTTTAAAAGTCATCTTGAGCTCCCTGGATTTATTTACCTCTATGTTTGGTTTGAAAATGCTTTTTGACAAAAGCAAGCTAATTATCTCTACTGGTGTTCATAACATAAATTTATTACAGAAGGTTACTAACATATAGGTATAGGAATTTCCCTTTATATACTTGGGTCTACCTATATTCCCTAAGAAGCTTAAGTTTGAGGATTGTATCAAACTGATTGAACATATAAAGAGGAAGGTCAGAGCTTGGCAAAACAAACTCCTTTATTAGTTAACCGCATACAGCTAACCAAAAGCATTCTCTCTAACCTTCATACCTACTGAGGCTCACATTTGATTTTTCCTAAAAGGTTGGTGAAGGAGGTGGAGAGGATCCTTAAGATATTTCTTTTGTTTGGACAAACAATTGGTCTCCTATCAGTCCTTTCTCTCAAAGAATAGAGCTTAATTTGATTAGAAATTGAGTGCCAATGAATTCCAAAGTCTCTGAAATCATATAAGGTGCTAACTGGATATCCCTTACAGATACATATCCTTTATTGTCAATAACTTACCTAAATACCTTCCCAACCCCTAAGGATATATTTCCTTATTTAGAAGTTACATAGAATAGAATTGTTTACCAATTTATCTTAATTAGACAAAATTAGAACAAAATTCCCAAAAGTGAAATAGTTTGAAGATTTCAGGAGGAATTCTATTATCTCCAAAGCCTTTTTAGTATGCTGGCTAGTAAATATAAAGTGACTTTGGATAAGAGACGGATACAACTCTAGTCAAAGCCTGTTATGTGTCCTATGCAATTTGGAAAATGAATCTAGCTCTTATCAAATTTTCACATGTTGCTATATCCAACTTTCTAGGTCCAACGTTCAACATAATCTTAAATGCTCTTGTAGAGAGTAGGAATGGGTGTAGATAATGGAATGGATTTCCAATTTATCTAGGAAAACAAATGATAATCCATGTTAGTAAAACTAGCATTCTCATGCTATGCCTACATGATTCGAAAAGCGAGAAATTATAGGATACACAATGGATTAAAAACACACAACATCAATTAGCTAATAAACTAACCCATTGGATTAGGGAAGCATTACTGGCTAATTGAAGCTAGATAATGCTTAGCGATAGCTTAAGGGAAAGATGGAGATTGCCTTAAGGTAATAAGGATACAGAAGATAATAGACAAACATACTGATACATTAAGACTCGCATTTATAAGAACTATGATATGCAATATGTGACTACACTATGATTGCAAAGACTACATTGATGGATCATATCCATTTAGAAAAACCTTTTCTTTCCATGTTGTAGCTATTGAAGTTTCTGCTACTGGATTCAGAGTTCTTCTTGTTGCTTAAGTTACAACTATTCCAAACTTGATTCTGCTTTCTTTTCTTCACTATGTTGCTCTCCTTACAACTACCTTCTACCTCATACTCTAGGTCTACTACCTCTTCTATTTCTTACTCATCATAACATTTATGCTTCCTTGCTATCCCACAAATCATTAACCTTGCTTCCTTCTTCATATCTAGTAGACTAGAAGTTGCTTCTTTCATTACTTAATATTAACCACCTTAGCTATCTTTGTACCTATCAAACACTAGCTTTGTCTTATGGATAATGTTTCTATTTTTGAGTTCCTGTCCATTTTAGTTAAATAATAAGGCCATATAACTTCTTCAGCTGCTCCTCAGGCCCAAAAATCTTTATGCATGAATGATTCTTTGCAAATGCCTATCTTGAACTCTGTGGAAGGGAATACTAATGGTACTAGAAAGACATGGGTGCATGTTGCTAAAGACCAAAACCAGAAGCTAAACTTAGTTTTTTCCCATCCAGCAAATGTGATGAACAACCTGTTGTCGCACCTCTCATTGACATTTTAAAAGCTGGTGCATGAAAATAGAGTTCCGTGTTAATTTGATATTTTTTTGGCAAGAGAGTTGCTTATCTTGTCATGAAGCAATCCACACAAACACATTGGATGTAGCATAGGTTAGTGGACATGCTAGTTAATAATGATCTCACCTTCTTCTTCAGATTCTCCTGTAAAGAAGCTACTATGAAAGTATTTAAAAAGGGATCATGGCACGTACAGGATAAGCCAATTTTACTTAAGCTTTAGAGACCTAGACAGAAAATTGATGAAATTAAGATGGAAAACGTACCAATCTGGTTGTGTACATATGGAATACCATTAAAATACCAAGTGGATTAAGCTATCTTATTAGCTTCATTAGCAAACCAAATTGCATTGACCAAGCCACTATTGAGACTTCCATAATCTACTTTGTTAGGTTATGTTTTATGGTGAGTTCTATGACCTATTTTTCATGTAACATCCCACCCCCGATGGGAAGGGTAAAATAGTAATTTGAAAAGGGCCGAGAGTGATTAGGTTTGTTTTGAAAGGTTCATGCACACCCTTACATGGGAATAGTGAAAATTGCACATGAAAAATAACTGTACATGCATTCATGACATTTCCCGGTATATGTGCCTAAATGTGATTTTATTGTGAAAATATGGGTTTGGTGCTTGAAAATTTAATTGGAATGGATTTTCGTGTGTTTTACATTTTTGGAAAATTTTAGGAATTTTTCTAGAATTTTTTGAAAAAATTTCCGGACCGGAAAAATCGCCAAGTGGCGAACTGATTGGTTTTCGGTACTGAAAATTTCTGTCCAATGGCACTGAAAATTGAAGTAAATGATTTTGGGAGTATAATTAGAGCCATTGGAATTGGAGGGATTAAAGGTTGCAATTTATTAGGGTTCTTTTATTAAAAGCTATTAAGTAATTCTTGTCTTTTTCTCTTATTGAATGCCAAGTGTCATGACATGTGTCATGACACTTTTGGATTCATTTAAGTGTCTTGAACATTCACGACACTGCATCTTGGAAAGCCAAAAACAAGAGCACCTTCTTCATGCTTTCTCTCCTCCTTCGTGACTTCCCTTCTCTCTATTCCTTTGGAATTTTCTTACTTATTTTTCCTACCTCCCTGTACTTGGCTTTCTCTTCCTTTGGTTCACCTTAAAAAGGCTAACATCAAACCTCACCTTCTTGAGAGGTTAACGATCGTATATGGTGAGTGAGAGTTAGGGGAAATTTGTGATAACTTGGAAGACTTGGAGGATTTGAAGCTTACTTGGTAAGAGTTATGTTTTTGTCTTGTTTGGTTGTTAATTGCATTAATTGTGATGTTTGTACATTAAATTGTGTGAGACTTATGTTGGTATATGTGGGTATGTAATTGATTTGCTTAATTGATGTTTGATTGAGAGATGATGAGTATATGTAGTATGTGAATTGAGATAGTTTGAAGTAAATTAAATGGTGTAGGTGAGTGTAGCAAGGATGAATTGTTGGGTGTTGATTGCTGCCATTTTTATGGCTAGATGATTAAGTGGATGACTTGATGAAATAGTGGCTGAATTGCTTGGCCAAATTGCATGCTAGTTGGAGTAGAATTGGAATTGGAATGATAGAAATTGGTTGAGTATCAAAGCTGGAAAATTAACTTGGTACATGTTTCAATGTTTTTGCTATAACTAGTTGTGTGGTTAAGCAATTGAGGTGAGGTTTGTCTTAAATTA
>JANKOD010000191.1:4007194-4020702 GCA_026284645.1 Erythroxylum acuminatum
ATTTATATATTTATGTAACTATTATTTTTGTTATTATATATATAATATATATAATTACAAAAATAATAATTACAAAAGTATGTATAATTTTTTTAACTCATATTTAATTATTTTCTATTTCAAAAAAAATTATGTATAATTTTATTAGAAATGTTTTTTAATAACAATAACTACTATCACTACTGTATTTTTATTAAAAATGTTTATTATTATTCAAAACTTTTTTAATAACCTTAGTATTATTAAGTGTATATATATAAATATATATATTATTATTATTTATTTATTAAATTTATTTCCAAAAGCTCCATCAATTGTCGTGCTTAAAGAAGCGCACATTACTGGCGATTTGGCAATTATAATTTTCATATGTAAAGTCAATAGGCAGATGTAATAGGTGTAAGAGCTCGGATAAAAGGCATTATTTTAGTAGAAAAGTACGAATGAAAAGAACGCATTAAATGTTTTATTTAAAATAAATATTTGTGTATTTGTTTAAAGGATTGGAAAAGCTTTTCAAAAGCATTAAATGATTTGTGAAAAAGTTTGACATTCTGTTGATATTAAATGAATTCATAAGCATTAAATGCTTTATGAAAAGGAAGCGTTGACATGTTTTAGCATAAATTTGAAGAATAGGGATTGAGTTTTAAGTAGTAATTAAGTAGATGTTTCTTAATTTACATGTCATAAGGCTCACATGAGCAGCTGCTATGTGGTAATTAGCTCTAGCACCGATGAAACTGTTTACAAGGCTTTGAGTGAAGTTATGATTACTTTCCTATCCAAGTCCAACTGACTTTAACTTTTTAGTTAAATATATTATGGAAACTTTTGTGATTTGATTTTTTTTAAAATTTCACTTATATTTTTTAAAATTATTATTTATCTTATATTATTGTGTAGTTACCATATAATTCCTTTTTAATTTTTATTTTTATTTTCCTTAATCAAAATAATATAATTTTTTGAATATGATATTATTTTAGAAGAAAAAAATAAAACATGGTAATAAAATAATATTATTAATGAATAAATGATAGTTTTTAAAATATAATAGACATTATATCATAAAAGATTTTAATATAATAAATCTTTACTTTTTATTTTTTATTAAAAGTAAGAATTACTAAAGAAACTTACGTAATACAACAAGCAACTAAAATCTTGATAATACGCGGAATTTGTGAAAGTTCAATAATAAATAACTTTATTATTAATTAGTAAGATTAAAAAACTTACATACTAATAAAAGAAAAATGCTCTGAAAATCTGATCTATATGGGTAAAGAGGAAGAGATACATAGTTGATAATTCAATGGGATTTGTATCTTTGCACTCAAAAGGTGGAATCGCTAACTTTGGGCGCCCTCATACTCCGGTCGGATAGAATAGTGGGGAGTAAATTATAGTTTAATCTTACCTAGTTCTTCATAAAGGTGGCCCAATATTTCGTGTATTGCGTGCACACAAAAAGTCACCACATTAAATGAAACTCTCACATTATCACTGTCGAAACTCGAACTTGAAATCTTTGCACTCGTCAACTTTCTTGAGGACCAATTAAGCTACCCCATACCAGCCGGGATTTGTATCCTTATCTTCATGGAGCTTAACCAACTTTAGTACCCTCATGATCAACATTTGCACAGTTGATAGAACTCAGTATCCTTAAAACAACGCAACTAACCCCCACTTGACAAAGGCGTATTTCAATATTTGAAGGCACCTCTCTCATCCACATAGCATGTAAACCGTGTGGAAGTTGGAAAATGAAGTGAAGTGAAAGGTCATGCCAGTTTTTTTTACCAAATTAAAATGTCCCTTTCTAATTTTTGGTTAAGTAGTTAGAGGTCTTAGGTGAGTAACAGAATTTTTTTCTATTTCATAAACATATTTTAACTTTAGTTTATTAATTTTTATCCACACATTTATATAAAACTTACGTAACGTAAGCAGATTATTTGGTACAGATAATCTCGGGGTCTCGGGTCGGGTCTTCAAACTTTTTTAAAGGCTTCGTTTTAATAAATACAAAATGCATACTAAGTAACTTGTTTAATTGATGAAGTATTACGTACAAGTTTCTCTTTTATTAAAAAAAAGTTGGGAGCAACTGACGTTTAAACTCCGGTATCTTTTAGATAGTCATCAAGCAACCACAGCTAACGCTTCATTGGTGGATATGACAAAAGCCAACCAAGAAGATAGCTACATCAATATAAACTCATTAAAAGAAGGAATTAGCATTAGGAATATTAAAATTGCACAACAACCTGGCAAGTAGGGACTAGGGAGCACGTGAGCAAGTCTCAGTGCAAAGTTGCAATCAGCACTAAGTCACGTGCTGTCTTCTGGCCGCCCCAATCTTTTCCGTGCTTGTATCGACGTTACGCCGGACTGTTAAGATTTAAATTTTTATTATTAAAAATTTATTTATTTATTAATAATCGATTAATTTTTATAAATTATAATTACAAAAATGCGCTCCTAATCTTATTTAATATAAATAAATAAAAAGAAAAATAACAAATGTATTGTATGGTGGATGAAGTGGAGCAACCTAACTTTTGAGGCACCTTCTTTGTTATTATTTTTTTATAAATAAAAGAGCTAACAACAGGATTAATATGTCGAGTGCGACTAACACCTATGCGATTATCATTGAGAGTTGGCAGTATAACATCCGGGGTTGTGAAAAAACCACCATACCCAAAAACACCTCAGGTCTAATCCGAGTCAAAGCATTCGCTGTAACGTTTCTCTCCAAAAAAACGTGATGAAACTTGGCTCGCTAAATATCTCTAATTCCTTCGCATATTTTCTGTTCCTTTCTTTCTTTCTTTATTTTTTTTGGGTGGTAGACATAAATAAAAACCACTGGTGACTGGTGATTGGCGACTGGCGACTGAACTGAGGCCAAGACAGAGACTGTAGATACTACATAACAAAGTCAGCAGCTTCTCTCACGTTCCTCGTCCTCTATAAATCTAAACATTCACACTCTTGCCATTGAACCTCACTGCGCCTCTCCGTCTCTCTCCCTCAATTCAAGCCATGGCGGATCTGAAGTCTACGTTCTTGAAGGTGTACTCTGCTCTCAAGCAGGAACTCTTGGAGGATCCTGCTTTTGAGTGGACCCCTGAGTCTCGCCAATGGGTCGACAGGGTACTCCCTTTTTCTTGTCTTCTTTTACCATCCTTTCTGATTTTGTTTTCCCGGGTTTTCGTAATCTAAAGATTAGTTCTTGATCCCGTTTCTCCATTGAGATTTGAACTTCAATGCTGTTGCTTGGGCTTCAGAGAAAAGATGGCCTAATAAGTTGCTGAGATGTGCAATTCCTATTCGTTGTTCATGACATCTTTACTACCAAAGAAACACTTCCTCTCATAATGCTTCTAGCTTAATTCCTTTACTTATGGATCAAAAAACTGACTTTTGGCATGTTCTTGGCTGAGGATCCTTTTACCATGTGTTCCTTCTGCCAACAGTAATAAATTTGTGCAGTTAAAATGCAGTTATCTGACTGCTTTATTTGTTCAATCTGATGCAGATGTTGGACTACAATGTCCCTGGAGGTAGGATTCAAATTTTGTAAGAACTTATAATGTGAACGGACTTAACAGTTCGGGAACTTCTGTTGTCAACCTTTGTAATAATGTAAGATTTATACATTACTTGATAGCTTTAGCATTATATTTTGCTTACAGGGAAGCTGAATAGGGGCCTCTCTGTGATTGATAGCTATAAATTGTTGAAAGAAGAAAAGGAATTAACTGAAGAGGAAATCTTTCTTGCTAGTGCTCTTGGATGGTGTATTGAATGGGTACTTATATTGAATGACTTCATTCCCAGTTTAGGGTTTCACAATTATGGCAGCTAATTAGTGCCAATGACATCAATTTTTGCAGCTTCAAGCATATTTTCTTGTTCTAGATGACATTATGGATAGTTCACACACAAGACGTGGTCAACCTTGTTGGTTTAGGGTACCCAAGGTTTGTGTTGATATATTTTTTTTTCCTCTTTTGTTTTCCACTGCTGTTGTTTTCATTGCTTCCAAAGTGTTTGACGTCCATGAACTCTGTTTAGGTTGGTTTGATTGCAGTAAATGATGGAATTTTGCTTCGCAATCATATTCCGAGGATTCTCAAAAACCACTTTAAAGGCAAGGCATACTATGTGGATCTTGTGGATTTGTTTAATGAGGTAAATAACTTGCTTATATTTTCTTGGATTACTTTCTGGGGATATATGTTATTGACAGTTCATGTATGCTTCTGCAGGTGGAGTTCCAAACAGCCTGTGGGCAAATGATTGATCTGATAACAACACTTGAAGGAGAAAAGGAATTGTCCAAATACAATTTGTCAGTGTAAGTGAAATACTTGCAATTTGACTGCTATTGGCATTTTGGGCAATTTTGACCAAGAAACCGTATCTTTTCACAATCAGTAGTCTTCTATGTAATACTATTCCTACTCATGGTCATGAATATTTAAAAAACACGTTAAATCGAATCCTTTATGAGTTTGACCCTTCAATCAAAGCTGCATGCCACTGATGCTACATGGGCTAATTATATTCTCCCAAAGGATAGGGAATATGAGATAATGAGACTATTACAACTGAGTTTAAGCAATCTTCTGTTGTTATTTGGATTTTTAGAACTCTTAGTTACTTTGAATGACTGCGTAGTTGTCTTTATGTTCATCTAGCTTTGTTGTTTGTGAGCCCTCTAATTACTTCTTAAACTTTTGCAGTCACCGGCGTATTGTTCAGTACAAGACTGCCTACTATTCATTTTACCTCCCAGTGAGTGTACTTTAACTGATTAAATGCCTCTTTTATATGCTAGAATCAGATAAAGCTTTATTATGCACGTCATCCTTTTGTTGATTCTCTGTCATTTCTTGCAAAGAAAAAACAGAAACAAAATAAAAAGAGATTTTGATAATATGTTGTTGAATTTCAATAGAATGTGCATTCTTAATGTTGGGAATTTCAGTATCGGAATGATCATCTGACCATTCAATCATTAATCATTTCAGGTTGCATGTGCATTGCTCATGGCAGGTGAGAATTTGGACAACCATGTTGTCGTGAAAAACATTCTTGTGGAGATGGGAACCTACTTCCAAGTACAGGTATGCTTAAAGTTTTAATGACCTTGACTTTCCCCGGGAGTTTCTTTTTGTTACTTGTGCGATTGAATGTCTTTCTTGGCATTTCTGCGCTCTATTCAACTTCTGTAACAGCTTGTGTTGCGAAGGCAATTCTTAAATGATGCATGTATGGGGCTTCATGATGTTTATCTTCATGGATTTTTCTTTTCTTTTCTTTTTTTTTCTCCTGTTCTATACACAATTCAGTTCAACTGGGTACAGTGCATCACTCGGAAGTCCATGGAAGTTTAAGTGTTAGTCTTCACCGTGTCAGTTATCTTTGAAATTCTTCTTGTGCAGGATGATTATTTGGATTGCTTTGGTGATCCCGAGACGATTGGTAAGGTAAGCACAACTTTAGTGAACATGTAAAATTAGATTGCACATGTCAAATAAAACTCCATTTAACTGAACTTTATTCTTTCTAAACATCGTGCACTCAGATAGGAACAGATATTGAAGACTTCAAATGCTCATGGTTGGTCGTGAAGGCTTTGGAACTTTGTACCGAAGAGCAAAAGAAATTATTATATGTAAGAGTGGTGTAATGTTTAGTTCATTTATGTGATTGCTGTCTGAGACAAAATAGCTTTTATATGTTGCTAATGCTCTTCCCATCCAGGACAACTATGGGAAAACTGACCCTGCCAATGTAGCAAAAGTGAAGGCTCTTTATAACGAGCTGAATCTTCAGGTGTGTGTTTTAAGTCCTTGCAATAAATGTGCAGAGATGGTGGCTTTACTCTTCCTTAGTATTGTAGGTTCATATTAAGGCACTTTCAGGTTTTTTCTGTTTATCAATTTCCCTTGATGTTCATCTTGACAGGCTGAGTTTGCTGAGTACGAAAGGAAAAGCTATGAGAAACTGATAACTTCCATTGAAGCTCATCCGAGCAAAGCAGTCCAAGCGGTGTTAAAATCTTTCTTGGCTAAAATATACAAAAGGCAGAAGTAGTGCAAGGACTATGAGGTTGATGATGCTGAATGTTTTCCTAATTAGTCAAAAGTTGTTGCTTCCTAATCAGCTTGGTGTTCTCTTCCTGAAAATAACTTGTACTTGCTTGCATCAAAGCACTGCTCATCATTCGTAGGATATGTGAACGATTTGACATTTCCTGATGATTATATTCCGATGAACAATTTCTCACCCACCAAACAGGGCATAGTTTTGTCACCAACTCTTTTGTTAACTAGTGTGTATGCATTTTTAAAGGTGGTTTTTTCAACCGAAATTCCTATATTTAAGTTAAAAATGTTTGGTTGGATGCAATCTTAATATTCTTAATGAACTATTAAATACTAATATAATTAAAAAACTAATATCTTGAATTAAGAAACCATCTCCAATCAACAAAACAAAAATGTCTGTTCTGAAAATTAATTATGCAATCTTAAAAATGTCTGAGAGGTTAGCAACAAAAATGATGTAGACAAGTCAAAAGTCAAACAACAAGCAAGGAGTCCGTTTGTCTTGAAGAATTACAACCGTTTTTTCTTCTTTTTTTTTTATTTGGTTTCATTGCTCTTTCTGCATATCAAATTCAAAGATTCTAAAGACTTGGATTCTGAATTCAGAAGATAATGATCGTTTTAGTTATTCAATCTTTCAAATTTCACTTGATCGTATGCGTTATCTCTTTTGGAAGATTCGACTAAATGTTTTATCTTGGGTCATTGTCGTGAACATTTTTTATCTTGTCCTTCGTCTAACATTATGATCCTATAGTAAACTTTCTCATTTTTTAGAATTTTGTTTGTCAATCAGCATGAGCTTTTGGTCCCCGATTCTGGGTTATGATTATTGCTGCTAGAATATTTCTTCCAAAGACTTGTTTTTTGATCCAATGTTTTTTGTGGTAATTTTTTTAAAATCAGAAAAGATGTCTTTTTTAATGTTAAATTTTGTTTCTTTAATGGAAAACACTTCTGGGTTTGATTTGATTTTGGAGGGAATTTAGGCTTTTCAATTTTCTTTTTGGTGTTTGGTTAGGGGAATGAGAAATGAATCTTGTAGTTCGTGTGATAGAGGCAAGGAATTTGCCACCAATGAACACTAACGGCCTGAGCGATCCGTATGTAAAATTGAAGCTGGGAAAGCAGAAGTTCAAGACCAAAGTAATGAAGAAATGCTTGAATCCAAGTTGGAGTGAGGAATTTAGTTTCAGGGTTGATGATTTGCGTGACGCACTTGTAATTTCTGTATTGGATGAAGACAAATACTTCAACGATGACTTTGTTGGGAGAATTAAAATGTCAGTCTCGCGTGTTTTTGATGCAGATAATAAGTCCCTTGGCACTTGTTGGTACCCTCTCCAATCCAAAAACAAGAAGCTCAAGAAGAAGAATCGTGGTACTTTTGATTTTTAGCATTTGCATTAAGCACAGCAACCTCTATAAATTTATTGTATGATTTATGTTGTAACGTTTTCTTCTCTTTTATGCTCAAACAGGTGAAATTCTTCTAGATATATGTTTGTCTCCAAAGAATTCTGTCGACTCAATTCCTGAGGGTGATCAATCCCAACGGGGGAAGAATGCAGAGGAAATTATAGAAAATCCCACTAGGGTTTTGAATGGCTCAACCAGATCATCCTCTCCATTGAAGGGAGAAGAAACTGTTTCTGCTAAAGAAGAGAAGTCTATCACACAAAAAAGTTTGGCTGTGAGAATTGCTCAGATTTTTAACAAAAATGGTGATGCAACATCCACCACTTCCAGTAAAGGCATTGAGGTAATAGAGATACCTGAAATCTTCGGGGTTGAGGCTTGTGATGACAAGTTGGTGGATCAGTCTTCTTATGATAACTTTGAAGAACTTATGAAAGCAATGGAATCTAGGGGTGAGGAAAGCGAAACTCCAAGTAATCTGCCTGGGGGTCTCCTTCTAGACCAGTTATATGTAATTGCTCCCAAAGATCTGAACGCCTTATTGTTTTCACCCGATTCAACTTTTTGGACATCATTGGCAGATTCTCAGGGGAAAACAGAACAGCAGTATGGACCTTGGAAATTTGAAAATAGTGGTGCAAACTTGAAAAGGTCTATAACATACGTTACTGCTCCAAGCAAATTAATTAAGGCTGTGAAAGCCTTCGAGGAACACACATATCTGAAAGCAGATGGGAAGGCTTTTGCTGTTTTAGCTAGTGTAAGTACTCCAGATGTCATGTATGGGAGCACCTTTAAAATTGAAGTACTTTACTGCATCACATCTGGCCCAGATTTGCAATCGGGGGGAAAATTTTCGCAGCTTCTTGTGTCTTGGCGGATGAACTTTCTGCAGAGCACCATGATGAAGGGTATGATAGAAAATGGTGCAAGACAAGGTATAAAGGATAGCTTTGAGCAGTTTGCAACTATGCTATCTCAAAATGTTAAGATAGCTGATTTGAAGGACACAGGATCCAATAAGGAACAAGTTTTAGCTTCACTACAGGCAGAACATCAATCAGACTGCAAACTGGCAATGCAGTATTTTGGAAATCTCACCGTAGTTTTTACGGTGTTTATAGGTTTATATATCCTTGTCCACATCTGGCTGGCTGCACCTAGCCCATTCCAAGGGCTTGAATTCGTTGGGCTTGACTTGCCTGATTCGATTGGTGAAGTAATTGTCTGCTGTGCTCTGGTTCTCCAATGTCAAAGGGTCCTTGAGTTGGTTTCACGCTTTATGCAGGCCAGAGCACAAAGGGGTAATGTTTAGTTCCATTTCTAGGCTCTACCTGAAGTCTCTATATACATTTTTGGTAGTAATTTCTTTTTTGCTTAGCTGAAATGATTATGTGACTTGAGAAATATATTGATGCCAAGATTTGGTATCTCATTTAATGTTTGCTTGCATTTAGGCAGTGATCATGGAGTCAAAGCCCAAGGAGATGGGTGGCTTCTTACTGTTGCGTTGATTGAGGGAAGCAATTTAGCAGCTGTTGATTCAGGAGGCTTCTGTGATCCCTATGTGACCTTCACCTGTAATGGCAAAAGTAGAACGAGCTCAATTAAGTTCCAACAATCTGAACCTATGTGGAATGGTGAAATTCTTCTCCTATGAATTACTTTGATATGCAGCTATCCTGCAACTTTACTAATCAGAGAACCTGCTCAGTCAAATGCTTTTAGGATTTTGTGGCAAGTTTCTTTAGAACTTGATTAGTAATTTTAAAGGGATATGTTGACTTCTGCAGAAATTTTTGAATTTGATGCCATGGATGAGCCTCCTTCTACGTTGGACATGGAAGTTTATGATTTCGATGGGCCTTTTAGTGAAGCTACATCTTTAGGACGTGCTGAAGTTAATTTTCTGAAATCTAACGTATCAGATCTGGCTGATGTGTGGGTTCCTCTTCAAGGAAAACTAGCACAAACTTGCCAATCTAAGCTGAATTTAAGAATTTTCCTGAACAACACGAAAGGTGGCAATGTTATTAAAGACTACTTAAGTAAGATGGAGAAAGAGGTGGGAAAAAAGGTAAACGGCTAGTCATCCTAAGCTGGCTTTCAATTCTGCTATTTTGCTCTATAAATGGAGATCACTAGACCTGTTTCTTATACATTTAAGTGTGGATGAAATTTCATAGATAAGCTTGCGTTCTCCTCAAACAAATTCAGCTTTCCAGAAGCTCTTTGGACTTCCACCCGAGGAGTTTCTCATCAATGACTTCACCTGTCACTTGAAGAGAAAAATGCTTCTGCAGGTTTAAATATGTGATGTTGAATTTTTTTGATGATCCTGTGGTCTTCTGATTGTTATGTCATTTTCTTAATTGGTTTTAGACTTTTAGTCATTTACAAGAGATTCTTGGTTCTTTGTTTCTTATTGACTTGCAGCATTGTGTGTTCAGGGTCGCCTATTTCTGTCAGCAAGAATAATTGGGTTCCATGCTAATTTATTCGGGCACAAAACTAAGTTTTTCTTTCTTTGGGAAGACATAGAAGACATTCAAGTTTATCCTCCTACTATTTCATCTATGGGTAGTCCCGTTATCGTTGTCACTCTACGACAGGGCAGAGGTATGGATGCAAGGCATGGTGCAAAGTCACAAGATGAGGTGGGAAGGCTGAAGTTCCAGTTCCACTCTTTTGTATCTTTCAGTGTAGCAAATCGGTAAATGATTGATGTGGTGCCTTTATCTATTTGGTAGTACTTAATGATTTGCTCCTGTGCATCATTACTTTGTTGGTTTTTTTGTTCTAATGTACACTTCTTCTTTCTAAAGGACAATCAGAGCCCTATGGGCTAATATTGAATACAGATTGAGTGTTTAAGTCTATGATGTTAATTCAATGTTTGTATACTGAATAGGACAATCATGGCTCTATGGAAGGCTAGAGCATTGACTCCTGAGCAGAAGGTGCAATTAATTGAAGAAGAATCCGAGAGTAAAACCCTTCAAGCTGAAGAGAGTAGCTCCTTCTTGGGTCTTGATGATGTTAGCATGTCTGAAGTTCATGCTGCTGCTCTTTCTGCCCCTGTATTTGCTCTTGTTCTCCCTCGACCTCTCACTTTGTTCTACATTTATGCCTAATGCATGAGTTTACCAAGATCAGTACTAGAGGAGCATTTTATGAATTCGGGTCATGGTCATGCTAGTATATTTGGATTCTTGTGTTCTTAACTTAGTTTGAATTATATGTGAGGACCTTTATCTGACTGTCTTGAGATGTTCTAGGCCGATTTTGTTATGGAACTGTTCGGTGGTGGTGATTTGGAACGCAAAGTCATGGAAAAAGCTGGATATGTTAATTATTCTTATACACCATGGGAATCAGAGAATGATGTAGATGAGAGGCAAATATATTACAGATTTGAAAAACGCATATCCCGTTATGGAGGAGAAGCTACATGCACACAGCAGAAGTATCCCCTCGCTGATGGGAAAGGGTGGGTAGTGGATGAGGTTGCAACTCTCCACGAAGTCCCGCTTGGTGACTATTTTAATGTATAGCTTGCAACTTGAGATTGCATATATCTTTACCTGTTTCTTCTTAATAACTTTGAATGTGGCATTATTATTTCACTCCTGTCTTAATATGATTTGCAGATTCACCTGAAATTCCAGATTGAGGACACATCGTCAAAACCAAAAAGCTGTTATGTGCAGGTATCATTCGGAATTGCATGGCTTAAAAGCACCAAACATCAGAAAAAGATTACAAAGAACATCCTTTTGAACGTCCAAGATCGCTTGAAGGTGACATGTAGCTTAGTTGAGAAGGAGTTCTCAAATGTGTAATGAACTCCCCTCTTTTAGAAACTTGCCATTGAAACTTTGAAGCGTAAGCATACTTTTCTGGAAGAGTTGTGCTGAATTGTGTAAAGAGTCTGTGGATGAGTCCACAGTTCATGTATAGAAGAAAGTAAGTAGAGCTACAGAGTCAACTCATTTTTGTAAATATACCAAAGTTTCGGGTTCAGATTCTTAACTCAGATGAGATGAGCTCATCTTTTCATTTAATTGTGCAAGACAAAATTAATATACTTTTCATGTATATAGATTTATTTGTTAGAATTAAGGATAATTCTCACGTATCTGTTAGGGTAGAAATAGTCAGAGTCACTGAGGTTTTTAGATAAGAATTATTTTTATCTCAAGTAGTTAAGATAAATATGTAGCTTGTCCTGCCTATTTAAACGCTCTAAATTATTCCAATAAAGCATTGGTTTTGCTTCCAATTTTTTTTTCTTGCTATGTCAAAATCTCCAACAAAATTAGTATCGGAGCTCGGTTCCTTAAGATGTGGGAATTATTTCAAGTCAATTGCACACACAAGCATGGTTGCTAATGTAGGTGTTAATGTGTCTCAGCCACAAATTTTGTTGTTGAAAGGAGACTCGTACGAATTTTAGAGCATCAAGATGAAGACATTGTTTCAATCCCAAGATCTCTGGAACTAAGTCAAAACATGTTAAGAAGAAAATGAAGAAGATGAGACTTGCAACAAAAAGCGTCAGAAGTGAGACACCAAAGCAGTCTTCTTCATCCAGCAAGCAGTAGATGAGTCGATTTTTTCACAGATAGCAACAGCTACCATGACCAAGCAAGTGTAAACCACACTCAAAATTGAATATCAGGGTTCTTCCAAGGTAATCGTTGTCAAATTGCTATCACTGAGGCGTGATTTTGAGACTTCATGAAAATTAACAAATCTATACAAGATTTTTGGCAAGAGTTTCATCTCTTGTAGGACAAATGAGATCTTATGGAGATCAAATATCAGACGAAACAGTGGTTGCTAAAGTTCTAAGGAGCTTGCCATCCAAGTTCAATCATGTGGTGGTTGCGATTGAAGAATCAAAGGATCTATCCAATTTTTCGTTTGATGAGCTGATGGGATCACTTCAAGCTCACGAAACACAAATCAATCAATCGAATGGAAAGGATGAAGAAAGGGCTTTCCAGATCAAGGGAGAGTCTGAATCCTCAAATCAATATGTAAGAGGAATAGGCTTAAGAGGCTACTGAGGAAGGGGCTGAGGTAGAAATAGTACATTTAAATGCTCATACTGTAATAAATATGGGCACTCTGATAAGTATTGTTGGTACAAACCAGAATAAGCGAATTATGTTAAAGAAGAGGAAGATAACTTCTTGTTTATGACAACTACATCAAAGGAGGAAAAGAACGATGTCTGGTACATAGATAGTAGCTGCTCTCATCACATAACCGGAGATCGTTCAAAGTTCAAAAGGCTCAATGAGAATGTCAAATCACAAATGCAATTTGGAGATGATAAACAACTGCAGATTAAAGGCAAAGGGACAACTGAGATCTCAGTTGGTAACTAGAAAAAATTCATTATGGATGTTCATTTCGCTCCTTGTCTAGCATACAACTTGTTAAGCGTCAATCAATTGATTGAATTTGGTTATATGGTGGTATTTGATGATGGTAGATGCACCGTGACACAAAATCACTGGTAAAATTGTTGCTTATGCTTATATGTCGTCAAATCGTATGATTACTCTTGACTTTACTAAAAGAATAGAAACAATCATGGTGAGTAGAACTCTTGCAGAAAGCGAATTCTAGCATCAATGATGTGGCCATTTGAACATTAAAGGACTACAGTTGCTAAAGAACAAGCAAATGGTGAGTAATCTTGTTACGGTTTGATCTAATTGCAAGGTATGGGACTTGAATCTTATATTAGTCAAATACAAAATTGATATGAAATTTATAAGGACTTTGGGCTCTCTACCCTCATAAGCTAGTTTCTCAAAAAAACTTACCTACTTGCTCTAACTATCAAATATTTATAATGCTAGATTCCTAATCGCAATAAAAGATAGACTCCTAATCGTAATAAAAGATAAGACTCCTAATCACAATAAAAGATAGACTCCT
>JANKOD010000191.1:4057186-4068752 GCA_026284645.1 Erythroxylum acuminatum
TTGGGTATCTTGAATGAGAATAAAAAACACAGGGGCTAAGGTGAACGAATCAAAAACACAGGGACTAAGATGAATAAGCAAGTATATCACAGGGGCTCTTTTATGTGATTTGCCTAAAATGTTCAAACTATGGAATAGTGCTTAATATAAAAATGCCAAATTAATAAGAATTCAATGTGCAATAACATAAAAATATAACTAAAGTAACATAATTTAATTCAGCTTCCATGCATTTTTCATCTTCACAAAAACTATCCCTATGAAGTGGAGAATCATGTAAAGCCTTCATAGCTTCTCCATATTGCACACCGTCAACGCCCAATTCATCTAAAGAATGCAGAAATTCCATCATTATGTTAATCTCTTGAGATTTATTCTCTACAGTAGTTGATGTTTCACTCAATTGTTTCTCAAGTAAATCATTTTCCCTTTTGATTGTTCACTAATTATAACCAAGACCTCTTTTGTGATATTAGAATGTGTCTTTTTTGCCTTCTTATTCTTAGGAGTTTTCTTTCTCTTAGATGAGGAATATATAACTTGATCTCCTTTTTTATTATACGAGTAATTTTCATTAACATCATTTCTATGTTCCTTTTTTATACTATTCGACGGAGGTTTATTTGATAGATGTGCATGCAAACCAGTTGCAGTAGTATCTTCAAAAATATGACACAATTTTAAAAACTCCTTACATCATTTTTTTAATCTGAGTCATTTTATGGACCTATAATGATAACAAAGAAACATAAGAACAAATATAATATAATATGATATTTAAAACAAAGACATATTTTACCTTAAATATAATTTTCCAACGTTTATTTATAGCATTAACTTCACCAGTAAAGGAGTTGTAACCGATTCTGTTTCTTTGAGTAAGTTCTTGAAGTTGTTTAATCTAGCCCTTAATCTTGTTAGCTCAAGGTTTATTATTAATGATTTTGATTATAAATATAAAATATTTCAAAATTCAAATAAGTGTTATTTCCTTTTATTGGTAACGACAAAATTCTTAAAAGGAAATAAAATTATAAAAAAATGCCTTCTTTCTTGCAAGAATTCTTGATGAACTTATCTTATTAGAAAAGATTCCACAATATTTGGAAGAATCTTACCGATTACGTAATTCGAACAATTAGCTCCGATATTCTTGTCAAAAATTTTCTATAAATGTCTAAATATTGGAATATTTCAGCAGAGATTATATCGAAGATACAAAGTTAACTCAAAATTAAAATGAAGCAACAGTTAATTGAAGAAAATGTCTACTTAAAGAAAAGCCACTGTATTTGCGAACAATACACAGATTTGAGAAATACTTCAACAACATCAATATTCTAAAAAGTCATATCTATATCAAACTCCTTAGGCCTTAGAAAGTGAAATCACTATATTAAGAGAGACTGTTAAATCCTTTATACATTTTTTGCAAAGAGCTTATGGAGGATTGTTAAATACTACGAGTGTGGAAGGTTGAAGAACCTTGAAAAATATGTACTTATGAGCTTGGAGAGGCGCGTGAAAATTTACTAGTTAGAGCTTCATAGTGAAATACTCAAGTTGAACACTTGGGGACTAGATGTAGGCTTCATTATAAGCCAAACCAGTATAAATCGATTGTATCACTCTCTCTCTCCGTCTTAACTTTTAAATTTTTGAATTACAATGTATGTGTTTAATTTACACGAGGCTTCTTTACTTTTGGAATAGGCTCCTTCTGTTTTAATATTGTAAGAGGTTTCTTTTGTTAACATGCTCCTTTCATTTTTTACGATAACAAGCTCCTTTCGTTTTTTAATAGGATCCTTTCATTTTTAACGTTAATAAGCTCCTTTCATTTTTAAACGTTAACAGACCCCCTTTGTTTTTTTAAAGTTAACAAACTTCTTTCATTTTTAAGAGGCTCCTTTTATTTACATACTTTTCGGTTGAAATTTAGCTAGTTTCTATCGTTTACGTGAATTGATAGTAACTTAAAATTTTTAAGTCACACACAATTCACCCCCTCTTACATAAGTTTGCTTTATAAAATCCATTGTACTTATCCTTCAATTAAACATCAGTATATTTCGTATTGAATTTTGTTTGAAGATCTGCCTTAATATTCTTTCAACTAGATTTGGAAAAGTTAGTAGTCATTTGATTTACCTTCTTCACTTCTTCAGCCATTAATGAGATTAAGTATATTTCTATGGTATCATTCCATACCTCATCTTTTTCATTTATTTTTATACAATTATTAAAATAGTTCATATTGTTCAAACCTTTCATCACTAAATGTAATTACACACAAGTGACATCAATTACAATAATTTTACAAAGTATTAAATGCTAAACACGATTCAAAATAATTATGAGACATCCATATTAAATGTTATACTGCATATAAGTGCATGAAAATGATAGAAGAGTTGAAGTGAGAAATTCAAATGAAAGTCAATCAATCTCTATAGTAATATCCACAATCATGCTTAAAACTTACCCAGGTCTTCACATTTCTACCACGCACTATGATTCCTAAAAATTACACAAAGTTGGAAACACAGACTAACTAGGTAAAATTTATATTAAAACAAATACAAAACTGTATATCATCATCATCGTAATAAGATGGACAGGAATTACTCCCTATGTCCTGAGTTTAACCTAGTACAGTGCTTATAAGCAAGATCCATGGTTGTGTTATTATAGTATATACATATAAAGCAGTAGTAAAATGTTATATTTTCTGTCTTTTCTACTTATCTTTTCTTCCAAGTTAATTATAACAGAAGAGCATTAGGCATGAAATGAAACAATGCATTGTGAGATGAGCTGTAAATATACAGTAACAAAGTAGTTTTGTGTAGCAATGATTGATACGAAATAATAAAAACAAACAGTTATGGAAAAAGGGAGTTTGGATCCTCTGTTCAATAATATGATGCTTTATTCTGTCCTATGGATCTCAGCCATTCATTTATGTGGATCCTGCATGGATCCCACATAAATGAATACGGGACTCGCATAAATAAATGACTGAGATTCATGGGACAAAATAAGACACCATAATATAAGATAGAGGATTCCGTCCCGGAGAAAAAGAATGGATGTGTGATTGTTTTCATCTTTTCTTTTCTTTTTAATATATAAATTTGAATTTTTATAAAATAGTCTTGATTTTTTATGTTTTATTATTAGATCATAAAATATTCACTGGCTACAAATTAATTTTTAATTTCTCTAAAATGTTTAATTTAACCCAAGAGAACAATAGAAATTTAGACAACTAAATTAACTACCAAACTTCATGCTAGACCTAGAAAGAATGAATTAATTATTAATTTTTACGAGTGATGCCTTTAACAACGATTGGGCTCCTAACATGATGACGACCATCTGTCCACTGAAGCTCTCCAAACTTGTATTGTATGGGTAGGGACTCGCATTTGGGTTCCAATGTCAGCTTGAAGCTCAACTCCTCGCCAATTCTCTCAAACGTCAAGCTACTAGGCTCCACTTTGACTGAAAATCCATGTGGTTCGACAATCTTCGCAACATAGGTTCCAGGTTTTCCAACATTCGTCACCCTCCTACTCATAATGACCTTGCCGGAGAGTTCTGTTACAGTGAATGAAGGATAGTTGAAGTCTAAAAGGCTCTCTGATCCAGAACATTTGTATGGACGTGGACCTTCACTGAATGGTTGGAGCTTGTTGTTATCATAGCCAATGGCACAAAGAAAGTGAACGTAATCATCAATGCCCATGTCATAAACCAAGCCTGGATCCATGGCACGGTTCGGTCTAATGTGTCCTGAACCACGGGCGAATGGAGTTGCCTCCCGGAAGGTAGCACCATCAAGCATGGGGCGACCTCTGTTGTCTATTACTCTTGCTGCGTTTGGAGGAGTACCAGAACATGTCAGACTGCAGGGAGATGGTTGGGTTTTAATTGAAAGAGAAAGAGGTGTAACGTAGATCTTACCAGATGTCATGATCGCAGATCGAATTGCAGATGGACTCCAGTCAGGATGGAGTGTTTTGAGAAGGCCAACAACACCAGAAACGTGAGGACAGGACATGGATGTTCCTGAGTCTACGTTGTAAGGAAGCACGCGATTGTCTTCATCAATTCCTGTAACACTTGCTGCTTCACTGTATGCTGCTAAGATAGCCACTCCCGGTGCAGTAACATCAGGCTGCAAGAATTTAAATTAATTAGTCTAAAATTTTTATACTGCAAATCTGCAAGTATATAATTTTATGATGACCAAAAGAAACATTAAATGTCGAACCTTGAGAATATCTGGTGTGATATGACTAGGACCTCTAGAAGAGAATGCAGCCATGAAAGGAGCATTTGTGTCATTATACATTGTTTCAGGAGGATAAACAAATCCAGCAGGATTCCTAATTAATGGAGTAGCATAAGAATTACTGGAACAATGAAAAAAGAGTAAGAAATTGACAGAGAGAGGTATAATACTTGGTATTGTTCACGTATGCAAAGATAACTTCGCCATCTTCGTAACTAACATGAGTCGCCGGGAGGAAATGGGCATCAGCAATGATTTCGTTACCACTAATCTCGTCGTTGCAGAGAATCATTCCTACTGCACCTGCTTCTGCTGATACATAACCCTTCAATACCCTAGCTGATTGACCCCTCAGGCATACTGTGATTTTACCCCTTACCTTCTCATGATCCAATGTTCCTGGTAGACAAAGGAGACTGCATGGCATTGGCAGCTTCCAATTAATAGAAATTTAAGCTTAAGCTTACACGGGTATAAGCGAACAAACCAACTAGAAGCTATGACATAAATTATAACTTACGCGTCTAAGGCAGATGCGTTGGCAGCTTTGGCCTGTAAGCCAGTAATGAGTGGATAGAGTTTTTTGCTATCTATGCGCTTATCAGTAACAGAAACTCCCTATTACCCATGAAGAACAGGGACCAAATGATTTGTCAAATAAGAAGGTTACAATACATTGTCAAATGTAAGCAGAAACAATTAAGAAAGTACTAACCTTTAGTCGTTTCCCATTTCCAAGTTGAGCAACACTCACGAAGTCACGGTCCTCGGTACTAGCTCCAACAGTTATGATCCAGGGTGCACCATTATCGACAGTTTTAAGCTCTGGACCACTATTTCCGGCAGAGGCCACCACAACAACACCGTTCTTAACTGCGTGAAACGCACCGATGGCGATACCGTTATTGAAGTAGTCGCCTGGGATCCCGCCAAGGGACACAGAAATAATATCAACACCATCATATATGGCATCTTCCAAGCCCTGCAAAATGTCGTCATCATAACAGTCGTTTGGTAGCCAGCACACTTTGTATGCAGCAACTCTAGCCTTTGGAGAGCCACCTTTGGCCGTTCCATTGCCTAGTCCCATTATGTTCACTCCCGGGACAAAATTTCCACCTGCAGTTGACAATGTATGAGTTCCATGACCATTAAAGTCACGAGGAGATCTCATTTTAGAGGGGATAGGGTGGCCTGTAGCAGCTTCATAGCCTCTGGGGTAAAACTTTGCACCAATAAGCTTTCTGTAAAAGAGTAGGTCAACAGATATTTAGCATGAGAAATACTACTGATTACATTTATATATTGGACTATGACAAGTGAGGTTTCATTCTATACTTGTTGCATGGGACTCCAGCTTTGGTGTTATTCTGACATCCTCCATACCATCTTGATGGTATTGGTCCATAACCTTCATCGCAGAAACTCTTTGATTCAGGCCATACACCTGACAGGAAAGAAACAAAAAGAAAACCAATTCAGCTATACTTCTAAAAAATATCATATCAATGAACTCTGAAGAAAGTTATTTACCACTGTCAAGGTTGGCTATGATGACGTCTTCACCGTATCTGGCTTTACTCATAAGACTTCTGGGGTAGGTAACACCATTATTCTTTTCCTGCATCATAAATTGCCAAGAACGTGTTGTATGTAGCTTCCTCAACTGGCTCGGGAACACTGACACAACATCTGGATGCTCTGCAGTGACATTTCAAAACCGAAAGAAATTTTCAAAAAATAATAAAAGCAAACCGAATAAAGAAAACACATATGGCGTGCATGCTCTTACTCGCAATTTGAGCAGCCTCTTTCTCTTCCAAGCGGGCAGAGAAGCCATTGATGTGTTTGTTATATGAGTAGATGATAGCTTCCTTAGCCTTTTCGGTACTGCAAAAATAGTCAGAAATCATCGGTTTAACGTAAAGTAGACTATAAAGTGATGTAGAAAAGCTTGATTCTAACCATACCTTCCTAAGAAGGATCCAAGAAACTCATAGTGAAAGTTGGTTGCTTTACCCTGATGAGCCTCTGACACTTGTCTACCATAACGACTGTGTTCATGAGCTCCCAAGTACACTATATACGACTTTTGACAACGAAAAGAATTAAACATCAGAAACAGAAGTTATGACATCTAATCAGAAAAAAACCAGTAGAATTCAGGTGGTACATTGTTTACCTTTTTGACGGCGAAAGAAGGTGACAAGAAACAAAGGGTTGTTAACAAGATTGTAAGAAAGTGAAGCTTTGGGAACACCATTCTGCTTCCCAAAAGAGTAGAATAACAATGTAAAAATGATCCCTTCTCTATTTATATGCTCCACAGCCCATAGAGTAATACTGTAAATCTCGAGTAGTAGACTACACTTACGTAACTAATGGATGCAGTTGCTGATTAAAGATCTACTTTGCGTCGAAAAGCTGAACAAGTTAGGAAGAGTAAAAAGTTTAATTTTTTATCACTATCTAAACGAATATTTTATAAGGTTTAAGTCTATCTAAATTGGCATTTGAAAATATCTCTGTGTAAATATAATTTCAGAGCAAAATCTGGGAGATGGAAGTTTTTCTCATTCAACTCTCTCACAATCCACAACAAACTCTAGATATCTCCTACATCCTCGCACATTATATTAGTTTAACTCTCAGGTTAGTTGCCTTCCTTACCACAACAGGACTCCTGACATGATGCACACCAACTGACCGTGTCAGCCTTCAAAAACAAACCCTTTGGAATAATGCAACTTGGAGACGTTCCTCTTCATTTATCTTCAGGAAACTCAACTTCATTGCTTCAACTTTCAGTGATATCCCATCTCTAGCTCTGATGCGACCTGTGTATAAGCATTTTTACAGTGCCTGCATTCATTTTCAGGTTCTAGTCAAGGGGATCTCTCCTGTGAGAAGATTCAGGAAAATCTTGTTTATGGATCGACACAGGAAATTCATGTTCAGATGATGGATTGCTTTCATCTTCCTAGACTTTAGGATTAGGAAAGCATTTTTTTAGTCATGAGACTGCATATTAGACTTGACATGACATGAACAACATATCATATGTACACTCTTAACATATCATATCGTATCATATGTACACTCTAATAAATCCAATATCGAGTAGGGAATTAACGAAACCAATTATATTATGATTATTATTAAAATTATTATTAAATATTTTACAGGAAATCAACTTTGAGATTTACTAATCAATGTATTTAGGAGAACTAGTATTACAATTTACAAAACTAAAACTATAGACAATAAATTCAACTCTTTATTATATTTCATTATATATGAAAAGAAAATTGAACTGGTTCGTTGGTTTAACAGTAAACCAACGTTGGTTTATCATTATATTTCTTTTCGACTTGATTTAGTTTAATAATTTTTATGTTAAAAACTTATCAGCGTATTAATTAATTATTAATTTATTAATTTATTAAAAACTGATCAGTTTATATTTAATAAATTAATAATTTTTTAAATTGAAACAAACGATTAATTTTTATTTAACATTCTCGTTTTTTAATTAAACTTTAATTTTAAAAATTCTTTAAATTTATTTAATCTTTCACTAATTTTATGTTATTTAAACCTTAAACAATTTGTATTACCGATTTAATTTGTCCCAAATATGTTGAATGATCAACAGTTGCAAATATATAGACATGAGATATCATCGCTCGTTGCTCCATACAAATGATTTTTCGAATGATTTTTTCTGATAAGATTAACCGCTTGACTTGAATCAGATGCTACCACCATGATCCCAAATTTTGTTAACTCAATCTGATAGCAATGTTCATGGAAAATTCCACAAACCAGACGTCATTAGCATTCTATAAGGAGATCTCCTATAACCGTTGACTTTTGAGGCACACGAAAACTTCCATCCACGTTAACTTTGATCATCCCTTCCCTTCATTAGATTGGTAGCGTCCGAAGCTACTTCTCTACGAGTTCAGATCCTTTGTTTAATATTATGGTATTTTATTCTATCCTATAAATTTCAACCATTTATTTTTGTGGGTCTCATGTGGGTCCCGCATAATTAAACGCGAGATCCACATAAATAAATAGCTGAGATTAATAGGACATAATAAGACACCATAATATTAGACAGAGGATCCCGTCTCCTTCTCTACTGGATTTTTCCCTATTTGGTTCGCTAGGAAAGTAAAAGCACGAGTCATTAGGCTCCCTTGCAAACTTTTTAAAATTGAACACTGAACCAATTTAAAAAAATTTAAGGTTTAAAAATTCGACCAGTATTAAATTGCTATAAAAATCGGTATATAATAAATAAGAAGAAAATTATAAGAATAAGTAGAAATATAAAATAAAATAAAATATTTTATTGAAATAAAAATGTACTAATATATAATAAACTAGTAATAATCTAATAATTTAAATTAAGATTGAATCTAAATGAAATTTAAAATAATAATAATAATAATATTTGTATTTTATTTCTATAATACGATCATTTATTTAAAGACTCACAAAAGTTAAAGTATGCTTAAAAAAAGTAAATAGAAGTAGCTTTAACATTTTTTTTTTGGAAAATGATGAATGTTTATTGACAATAGCAAAAACTAGGACCTCATCACAATGTTGTCGAGTTATAAGCATCACAACTTTTTACAAAAACAAGGAAACTACGTCACATACTAATCGAATGAGTTAAATAAAACAGCTCAGTTGAAATGGGGGTGCGGCGTGTTGATCATAGGTTTCTTATACTCTTCATTCCGGTGGAGAGAAGTTGCTCGGCCTTTTTAGCAACTAAAATAGCCCTTATCTAATTCAATATTTTGTCAGCAAGCAAGTGGTTATCTTCTTCGGCTTGCTTGTAAATTCTGCAGTTACGCTCTTTCTAAATTGCATAGATGGTAGAAGAGAAAGCCACTTTATTTAGGAAGTCATTCTCATTCCATGGACTGAAGAGATTAATAACCTGTTCAAAGTTGTCTCCCCTTCGTATGTGTATGTTACAGCATCCAACATAACTTGGATTCTATTCCAAATGGATTTTGAGGAGCTACAAGAGAAGAATAAATGGTCTCGATTTTCTTCTTCTATCTAGGTGCAAACCATCTAGATTTGGTTTGTAACATGTTTTTAATCACAAGCCAAGTGATTATTGAGGCTTTTGGGTTTAGAGGATTCTTCCAAAAAAGGTTATGCTACGGCACAGGTAAAGAGTCTGTGACAGGTTTCATTTGAGAAAAATCCTTGGGGTTGGGTATCCAATAGATATCATCATCGGTTCCTCTAGCATTCAGATGGGGTAAGAATTCATTCAAAGCTATGAAACCCCTAAAGTTGCCATGCCAGTTTCCTCCTTGGATTATAGAGTAGACTTTAGAGTTAAGGGGTAATCTATTTGAAGCATGAAATTGATCAAGTAATTGTCTACGCCACAAAGAAGCATGAAGTCATTTGCAAAGATCAAATGAGTTAGCTTCTTTTGTAAGCATTTGTGGTGGAATTTGAATTTTTCATTAGAGGAAGTGAACTTGTTTAGTAGTCGACAAAATCCCTCCATTATTATAGTGAAGAGATAAGGAGATAGGGGATTCGTTTGTTTTATTCCCCTTGCATTTTTTAGAGGTTTTGATGGAATGCCATTAACAAGCACACTAATAGATGATGACTTGACACAAGTCATGATCCACTTAACAACTGATCAGGAAGATCCATTGCTTCCAAGTTTTGTATAAAATTCCAATTAACTATGATGAAGGCTTTGTAAAAGTCAATTTTCAACAAGTAGCTACTTATTCTCCTTCCTGATGAATAATCTTTCAATATCTTTTGAGGGAGCATAATGTTGTCATCGATATTTCTATTCGGAGTGAAGACTACCTGATAAGTTCCTTAAGAACAATCTTTAGTCTTCAAGCTAGGAGCTTGGTGATGACTTTATAAATAGTGTTACAACATGAAATTGGTTTAAAGTCCACCATGCTCAACGGATGATGCTTCTTTGGCACTAAACTAATATAGGCATGGTTTATCTCTTGGAGCATCTTTGAAGAAGCGAAGAACTCCAATACAATTGCTCTAAATAATGTACTCGTAGTATCCCAAGTGTGCTGAAAGAACCACACTAAAAATCCATCAGGTCCTGACGCTTTGGAGGGGGTGTAAGCTAAACACTGTTCTCTTTACTTCCTCTCCTGAAAAAGGTAAGACCAACAACTCCTTTAACTCTTGTTGAACAGAACCTTCCATAATTTTTGTCATATTATAAGTGGGTAGTTCGTTATGCTTAGATCCCATTAGTTAAACAAAAAAAAAAAACTCCTTCCTAGAAAGTTTTCCTGATCTGAAAATAAATTACCCCTATTTTCTTATAATTTAACTATTCTATTATTGTTTCGGTTGGAAGTTAGTCTAGAGTGGAAGAATTTTGTATTCACGTCCCCATCTCTCAACCAATTAAGTCTTGCTTTTTGCTTGAGAATCAAATTGTGAAGGTTAAGAACCTCTTAATATTTAGTAAGTAATTTCAGTTCTATGCATCTCAAATCTGAGTCATGAGGTGAGTTGTAACAATCTTCTTGGGCTAGTTTCAGCTTCCCCGTTAGCACATTGAGGTCACGAGAGTTTTGACACGTAAATCCTTTGAGAGCAGCTTTGACAATTTTAATTTCTGCATGAACTGATGTACTTTACACCCCTTCACTTTTTGTCTCCAACATATGCTAATTAGTTCCGAGAAGCCCTCAATTTGTGTAACGCCATTGAAGAATCTAAATGGAGCACCAAAGTGCCTAGATTCTGATAAGTTTTGAGTTAGCATATATAGGAATGATCAAAGAACAAATTTTCTCCAAAATGCACATAGGAGTGTGAAAACTGTTGAACCCATGCTGTGTTTACTAGAGTCCTATCAATTTTTTTTCCTAATGTGCAGGCTACCTTGTCGCTTATTTTACCAGGTGTAGAGCCGATCAGTTGAGCTTAGATCCATTAAATCCACACAACTTATAAGGTTTGTGAGCTCTTTAGTGTTTCCTAGCGTGTCTTTTTCCCCCCTTCCACCTCATTTGACCTGAGAGTATAATTGAAATCCCCAACTATCAACCATGGGGTCAAAATGGTGGTTTGAAGTCTGCTCAGATCAATCCATAATTTGCTTCTTTGAAAGCTAAAGTTAGGACAAAATTGCTGTAGTGAGCCCTGTGTTATACGAAAGTAGCTAATTAAACCCTAAGATATAAAATGTTACTCTATTAACCTTATGTTTTCAATTTT
>JANKOD010000191.1:4068852-4080003 GCA_026284645.1 Erythroxylum acuminatum
GATGACTTTATAAATAGTGTTACAACACAAAATTGGTTTAAAGTCCACCATGCTCAAAGGATGATGCTTCTTTGGCACTAAACTAATATAGGCATGGTTTATTTCCTGGAGCATCCTTGAAGAAGCAAAGAACTCCAATACAATTGCTCTAAATAATGCACTCGTAGTATCCCAAGTGTGCTGAAAGAACCACACTAAAAATCCATCAGGTCCTGATGCTTTGGACGGGTGTAACCTAAACACTGTTCTCTTGACTTCCTCTTCTGAAAAAGGTAAGACCAACGACTCCTTTAACTCTTGTTGAACAGAACCTTCCATATTTTTGTCATATTATAAGTGGGTAGCTTGTTATGCTTAGATCCCATTAGTTAAACCAAAAAAAAAACTCCTTCCTAGAAGGTTTTCCTGGTATGAAAATAAATTACCCCTATTTTCTTATAATTTAACTATTTTATTATTGTTTCGGTTGGAAGTTCGTGTAGAGTGGAAGAATTTTGTATTCAAGTCCCCATCTCTCAACCAATGAAGTCTTGCTTTTTGCTTGAGAATCAAATTGCGAAGGTTAAGAACCTATTAATATTCAGTAAGTAATTTCAGTTCTGTGCATCTCAAATCTAAGCATCAGGTGAGTTGTAACAATCTTCTTGGGCTTGTTTCAACTTCCCCTTCAGCACATTGAGGTCACGAGAGTTTTGACATATAAATCCTTTGAGAGCAGCTTTGACAATTTTAATTTCTGCATGAATTGATATACTTTACACCCTTTCACTTTTTGTCTCCAACATATGCTAATTAATTCCGAGAAGCCCTCAACTTGTGTAACTCCATTGAAGAATCTAAATGGAGCACCAAAGTGCCTGGATTATGATAAGTTTTAAGTTAGCATATAGGAATGATCAAAGAACAAATTTTCTCCAAAATGCACACAGGAATGTGAAAATTATTGAACCCATGTTGTGTTCACTAGAGTCTTATCAATTTTTTTCCTAATGTGCAGGCTACATTGTCGCTTATTTTACTAGGTGTAAAGCTGACCAGTTGCGCTTAGATCCATTAAATCCACAAACTTAGAAGGTTTGTGAGCTTTTTAGTGTCTCCTAGTGTGTATTTCCCCCCTTCCACCTCCTTTCAGCTGAGAGTATAATTGAAATCCCCAACTACCAACCGTGGGGTCAAAATGGTGGTTTGAAGTCTGCTCAGATCAATCCATAATTTGCTTCTCTGAAAGCTAAAGTTAGCCTCATAGATTAAAGTGAAAGCAAATTTAGTAGTTTGACCTCTTAAGAGAAAACTAAGATGGATATGTTGGTCACTTTCTTTAAGCTTTTGAGCTTCCATCAGATTAGAATTGTGAAAGCAAATGATTCTCCCATTATAGTAGGATTGATGTTTAGAAAAAGACTACCATTAAGCACCCAAAATTTTTTGACAACTATGTAAATGAGGTTCCTTAATTTTGGTTTCAAGTAGACCTATAAAATAAGCTTACTTTTCTTTGGCTACCTCATTTACCATAGCCCTTTAAAAAGGGTCATTAAGCCCTCTAATATTTCAAATGAGGACTGTCATATTGGGGAACATCCCCTTTGTTTTTGTTCTTACCTTTTTTCCTAGCAGATCTTCGTCTAGATTTTGTTGATTCCCTTAGTCTACAGCTCTCAATGTAGCCTTCTCCTTGTCCATCTTGCTAGAGATTTCCATATTAGGCTCACTTGGTACATCCTCACTGAATTTAGAACTTTAGGAAGTAGCCTCATAGATGCCCTGTTTTGCATTCTTGTTATAGACCAGTATGAATTTTTGGATTTACCTAGAAAACCTGTTTATGCTAACACTGACACCTTATGCTGGCTATTAGAAATTTCAAAATTATGCTCCATTGCAAACTCACATATTTGTTCAAATTCTCCAAAAGCAAAAACCTGATTTCCACGTACTTCCATGACCTCATTACCTTGCACCATATTCATAGTTTCCATGATAGGAATTAGTTTCAATTTGGAATTTGATTCTCTTATTCCAGCTTCATTTCCTGCATTTTCCAGTTGTTTGTTCTCCTGCAGTGGCGATTCATTTGTTGCATTCACCCTATTGACCTCAGAGTCTTGATGTTTATTGTCTTTTTCAACTATTTAGTTTTCTTTGAATTCTTGTCCTATAATTTCCTCCTAACTACATGTTTTGAAGACTCTTCCTGTTGGCACCCATTTTTTGGAATAGCTGCTAGGCTTTCATAGGTAGGGAAGAGTGATCTCCCTTTTTACCAACTCGCCATTTCCTCCAGCGCACATCACACATAGATAATCAGGTAATCTGGAGTTTTTTTTTTAAATTTCAATATAAATTTTTGCATATCCAATCTGTTCCACATTTGACGTTTGATAATCCATACTAAGTGGTTTACCTAAAGAGCTATCGAGGAAACTAAGCCCTTCTATGGTCCAGAATTCCATAGGGAGGCTACAAAAGCACACCCACAAAAGAATGGTGTCAATTTTCCCACTGTTTATTTCCATACCCGATGTCCATCTTTGAATGAATAAGGGTTGATCACTTATATGTCATGGCTCTTGTTAAAGTATATCATTCAATTCACTGTCATTTACAAACTTTGAATAAAAATGTTCCATCCTCTCTTAACGTAATCTTATCTAACTCCTTAAAACCCCATCAACTTTTTGCCAATGCATTGACTACCGGAAAGGCTAGTCTCTTACTCCAAAAGGACCCGATTAAAGATGAAGATCACACCTGAGCACCTGCATTAAGGAGTTCAATCGGTGGAGTGACAGTACCTTCACTTATTACATTTTGAAAGTGCTTAGAGGGAGACTTTATTAGGCTGAGTAAATAGCTTTTTCTTCCGAGCTCTAGAAGGTGAGAAGCGTCAACTGCTTCCTTATCTCTTGTAATTGTTTAAGGGTTGTTACCGATGTTGAGAATTGAAGGCTGACAGGGGATATTTTCTCTTGAGAGCATTGATAAATCGTCCTTAGCACCAGAAGACTCCCCAACCTCTATAGAGGAGATCTCAGCTTATAGGAGGCCCTCCATATAATTGCTAAATTTTTTTTAAATTAATAAAGAAGGAGTATATGTTGTCTTGAGCATGAGGAAGATATTTATGAGTTTAGCAGAGAATGTGGATTCCAGAGTTAAAACAGAGGAAAGTGATTTTCCAAGAGAGATTTTCGATCATCAAGAAGTAGAAGTTACAAGAGTTTGAAGTCTCTTGAAGAAAACTTCGAAGAACAGTCTCTTGGAGAAAACCTTCAGGTACAGTAATGGCAGAACTATGGTTTCACAGGCTAGTGACGACAGGGTTGTGAGGATGAAGCTGGTCGTGAGAAAACAAGACCTAAAGCTGACGGAGATGGTGGAAGCACGATGCACGTTTGAATCTTCTGAGAAGAGAGGTCTTTCGAGCTAGAATCACGAAGGAAAGCAAGCAACATTCATAAAAATTAATTTGTATTATATAACATTATATATTAAATATTTATATAATGAAAATTTAACATTATATATTAATTAATTATTTATTTTTTATACAAGTAATGATATATAAATATAATAAATCAATAAAATAATAAAAATGTTATAACTTTATTAATAATTATTAAAATATCAACAAATTAATTATTGATATTTATAAAATATGTATTATAAATAAAAATAAGAAATGTATCATATTATTTATTACTATTATTACATAACAGATAAAATATTTAATTTATTATTATTTAAATTAATAAATATATTATTAATAACTGATAAAATATGTATGTATACGATTCGTTAGTATTTTTAACAGGGAAAATCAATTGAGAAATAAAAAAATTTGGATAAAAATGAAAACTTCCCCAAGCTTTTGAAATAGATAAAATTTTTACGAGAATAATTAAGGATGACAAATATGGTTCGACTCAACTTTGGTCAAGGTTGATTGAGCCATGGGATGAGATTGTTTGGCCTGATCAGGTCATGGGACTTGACGGAAAGGTACAAAACGATATTATTTTATCAAATTCTTTTTTTAAAAAATATGAAGTCAGATTTAGCCGGCCCGGCCTGATCAGGTCATGGGACTTGACGGAAAGGTACAAAACGATATTATTTTATCAAATTCTTTTTTTTTTAAATATGAAGTCAGATTTAGCCGGCCCTGTCCGGCAGTGACCCGTCGAGTCACGACTTGGGCCACGGGCCATGGGCTGCCCATCCTTAAAAGAATTGGTGAAACAATAAAATGCAAAACTCTTGGGTCTCGTATGGTATGGCATCTGATTGAAGCCCATGAGATGGACGAGCCTCTTACTTCCTCCCACTAGGCCTCTTAAACACTTCCCAAATTATACTAATGTAATATTTTAATTCAATACTCAACTTTTATCTATTTTATTTATTTTATTATAAATGATTAATATCTAAATATTTCACATTGAAAATATTATCTCAATATCTTATTATGCAATGTTATATTGTCAAGAAAATATCAATAATTACCATTTTGCTTTGCTAATCATGCGTGATCTACAAAACATATCCAAAACAAAATTTGATTATCGAAAATTTAAATATATATATATTTTAATACTAATGTGTAGAAACATTTTAATTGAGAACAAAAAGATTAAAACTACATTTTAAATCTTAACATTTACAATAAAATATAGAACAAATTTTAATATTTTGAAGTGTTCAAATTGAACATAACATTTTCAAAGCATTCAAAATAGACTCTAATTAAATGGAAATTTTGACAAAGTTAATTTCACGTCAATTAAACGTCACATTAATATTGACGTTGGTTATGTCTGATCTTGATAGGACTGGACGCCGTTGCTTGGATTCATAGTTCTGACTGACCTTAGCCAAAGAATATCTGCAAAACAACACAAGGCTCGTCGGGGGTTGATTACCGGCAGGCCCCTCCGACGCTCAAGTTAGTCTTTTTGTAGGGGTTTTGGTCGCTAAGAACAGAGAAAATCAGAGTTCTAATCTCGTACATGTATCATGGCAAAGTAGTACCTTATATAAGGAATAGCTGTTAGGTTTAGGTCATTATTCAAGAATGGGCCCACCTGCTCACAGGCCGTTCCAGTCTGAGCTTGGGCTTAGCACGATCGACCCTACCAGACGTGATATTTTTATTTTTAAAATAAAAATAGACCTATTGTTTACAATATATATATAAGTGTCATTGTTACGTAATAAGTGAAATTTATTGTTTGAAATATATACATAGCATCCAACTACCACATAGTTCTAAGACTCATTTTTTAATTAATTTTTGTCGTATGTTCTGAATGTTTTTAAAATGCCATAGTTTATTCTGAATGCTTCAAAACTTTAAAATTTAAAATGTAATCTATTATGTGCATTATTGAAGAAGAATTTGGTGTGCTATCCATTTTGCAAGGGAATCCGGTGACTTCGGCCTTCGGGCATTGAGGTCGAGCTCAATAATTTTCGTCTTATTTGCGATTGCGATAACTGATATGTTTTTGAACACACACGATTCTCTGACGTTTGTTTTCTTTAGGTTACCATTTTCGACCTTCCAAAATACGGTTTTTGTCCTTTTTGCCACACTGATCTCTTTCTATTATATTTTAGTAGCCACTATGCTCTTGTATCAACTTGGATAAGCACGAACTTACACGCGTTGAACGTTTCCGAATAAAACTTTTCTCTGAAGTCAGGTCCGTTTCACGTCTTATCATGTTTCTATGAAAGACTAACAACACATCCATGCATACTGCTGGAAAGTGACGTCTGGACAACGTACATACATATATACACTACTTCGTCTGGACAACGTACATACATATATACACTACTTCCACTAGAAATGCTGTTTACCCTTTTTCTTATTTAAGGTGGAAAACAAACTCGAATGAGTACTAAGTCAAAATTTTTAAAGGGTTTACGAGGAATTCTTTTGAGTTAAATTCCTAATCTCCTTTCTCAACAACTTAAATTTTAATGGGACAAAAAGTCATCTTTTTTCAACCCTTTCGTAACTAAACTTTCTCCCAATATTAAACAAACTCTTTTCAATAAAATAGAAATTTTGGTAAAAATTATACGCATCTCTAGCAAGAAAGTTGTTTATATAATACTTCTTTACTTTTATTAAGTTCCTATGGTATATATTCTTGCAGCCGTTACTGAACAAGAAGTATTCATACTATTATGACTGTAAATTGTCTAAAGGGAAAAGAAATCATCCACTAACTTAAGAGTCATTACAAGAAGAGTTTTTCCTGATTTTATGTAGTATAATAATGTTATGTACCTCGGGTTTTTGTTATTCCTGTAGATAGGGTTGTTTTTGACATTTTATAGGCTCTACGGAAAGTAAAAAAAAAAAACCTTTATTAAGCCATTTTTACAAAATATAAGTCATTTTTATTGTTTATTTTATTTTTAATAAGAATGGGCCCTAAGCAACTGTCTTTCTTACCCTTAACCAGGGCCAAATCTGCTTGTGAACCATCTGAACAAATTTCTATTTCTACATCTTCGTTACAAAATTGTAATAAAAGGTAGCCATTTCTATGCAAATTCATAGATATAAGCAAATTTAAATCGATATTAATGTATTAATTGTTAATTCAAACTTTTAATTTTTTCATTTAATATACTCTTAACCATGGTTTCATCTTTGTTAAAGAATTTGTATTGAGCGACCAATTTAATTTTCAATCATCATTTTTGGTCTTATTATTAGCCAAGAATTTATACATATTATGGTAACATATATTTTTTAAAAATATTTTATTATTTCTTATAAGTTATTGAAATTTTGGTAATAGGTTTTGTTTTGTCCTTGGTAGCTATATTGCATTTTCTTTTTTTCTTTTTAATTTCTAATCCTTTTCCAATATAAAGAGTGCTTTGACAGTTTGAGTTTTCTCATTTGGTATACTCCTAAAGTTACAATTTATGTGTTTCCATTAGGTTAATTCTTTTAATTCTAATCTTGTTCCTGTTAAAATAACATAGATTTTATAAGAGGATAAATTCTTTTAATCGGAGAAAACATCATAAATTCTTAATTGTAGTAAATTTCTTTTCTAATCTTGATGTTGTGATTTTTAAAATGAAAAATATATATTAATAAACACTGTTAAATATGGGTGCCAAAGTCGGGAACAACCACAACCCTATTCTCCCTATTCTCATCTCAACCATCTAATTTTTATGGTTTCTATTTATTGAATGGATAAATTTGTATGGAACGGAATAGTAACAGAGTAATAAGAATAGGTGATCTGATTCAATCAAAGTCAGCCACACAAAAAAGATAATAAAGACATAAAATACATATACAAGTGGAAAGGATCCAAGCAGAGAGTTTCTATAATATTCCATCTTAGAATTAACCTAGTCTTGAAGCAATAGATAACGTTATTCTTGGCTAACCAAAACGTGATAAATCTAGGTTATAAAAATAATCTCTTTATAAAATATAAAGAAAAGTTTGCATGTAATTAAAAACTCTCTTTTAATTTTCATAAATGAAAAAACCTATGCACTGAATATTTTAATGATATCTTTTCATTTTTATGTCGTATTTTTTTATATTCTTATTCCTTACTAAAAAATTAAAGGGGGTTAATTATTTCGCAAACTTTTCACAAACTTCTTTGGCACCAACAAAATAAAAACAAACAAAGCCGAAATAATAAAAACACCAGAAATTTTGTAACGCAGTTCGGCACACCTTGCCTACGTCTGCGGGGCCCTTATCTAACTTAATACTTTCAAGAAAGTACAATAGATTTACTCAAGGCTTTACTGAGCTGACACCACTCAACCCTTGACACTATCACTCAACCTTACTTCCCGTGAAAGAATTTCACACCCAATAATACGACCACCTCATACTAACCTCCACAGAGGATTTTTCACACACTGTTTACTAATAAATACAATTAATCGAACAACTCAAGTGATTAAAATAACTAGAAACAAAAACGATAATACTTGAGATAGAAAAGAAGACAACTTCCCAATCGGTTTAGCTCCACTGAAATAAATCTGAAGTCATCACAACAATAATGAGCTGATGCAGTTCACCTTGGCTCACACACAAGACACATTATCTAGCTGTATAAATTATCATGCGCTGCAACCTTCTTCATCGTTGCTGCAAATCACTCCACCTTCACCACATTGCCGCACACACCCCATTTAATTGCAAGACACCAAAAACCACATAAGCTCCTGTTTCAACACCCACTCCACTTTCTTTTTAACGCATACTACTACAACGGTGACTTCTCTCACACACTCCACCTTCACTTTAATGCCCAATCATCTAATAATTGCAAGACCCACGTTGGACATATGAAGAGTAGAATTCCCAAAACAAACGTGAGCCTCTTATTCTGTGTTAACCCACGACTGCGTTCTTTAAATCTTCAATTAATGCACACAATAACATCTATTGCTCCACTGAACAACTAATTCACATAAACTCTATCCCATGTCATGTTGCAGTCGTAGATTAAACATATTCACAAATCCTTCACATAATAAGAGTCCAACTTCAACTAAGAGTCCTACTTAAAATAAAATTTTATCACAACTAAAACATTATCCAAATACCTTTTGAAACAGGAGCTTATGTGGTTTTTGGAGTCTTGCAATTAAATGGGGTGTGTGCGGCAATGTGGTGAAGGTGGAGTGATTTGCAGCTACGGTAAAGAAGCTTGCAGCGCATGATAATTTATACAGCTGAATAACGTGTCTTGTGTGTGAGCCAAGGTGGACTAGGTTAGCTCATTATTATTGCGGTGACTTCAAATTTATTTTAGTGGAGCTGAATCGATTGGGAAGTTGTTTTCTTTTCTATCTCAAGTATTATCGTTTTTGTTTCTAGTTATTTTAATTACTTGAGTTGTTGTATTAATTGTCTTTAATAGTAAATAGTGTGTGAAAAATCCTTTGTTGAGGTTAGTACGAGGCGGTCGTACTATTGAGTGTGAAATTCTTTCACAGGAAGTGGGGTTGAATGACAGTGTCAAGGGTTGAGTGGTGTCGGCTCAGTAAAGCCTTGGGTAAATCTATTATACTTTCGTGAAAGTATTAAGCTGGGTGAGAGCTCCGCAGACGTAGACAAAGTGTGCCGAACTGCGTTACTAAATTTCTGGTGTTTTTATTATTTCGGTTTTGTTTGTTTTGATTTTGCTGGTGCTAAAGAAGTTTATGAAAAGTTTGCAAAATAATTAACCTCCTTCAGTTTTTCACTTACTACATAATTAATGTTGATATTTCCAACGAAATATATCACTTTTACGATAAATTCTCACATTAACTTTATCTATAGTTTAGAATATGGTGGCAATGTTTTAAATGAAGTTAAATTGGTAAGATAGGAGGTTTAAGGTTTAAAAAACAAAATAAAAAATTTAAATATAATTGAAGGAGACTGCCCTTAAGAAATTAAAGTTTAATTAAAAAATTGTTAAATAAATTTTTATTTAAACAATTTTTAATTAATTTTAGTTTAAAAGAACATATTAATTATAGAAATTGATTGATTAATTAATTAAATGATAATTTTTTAACAAAAAGAGTTATTAAATTAAATCGAACCTGTAAATTAAAAATCAAACCGAAAAGTTGAACAGTTTAAAATTTTTAGTAAATTTTTTAATAATTGATTTAAAATATGAATTTTTTTCTTTAATTCTTAACATTAAAGATAATAGTTTTAATTATTTTAGCTTTGTTAGAATTTATAATGGGCCTACGGGCTTACACAAGAAGGAAAGTTATACCACATACAAGTCTAAGTGAGATTTCATCTTAAAACCAATTGGTGATAGGTAGAGTAGCCCACTACGCTTATATGTTAGTCGTCTTTCCTCTCCTTCTCCAATATGGGACAAACTCTTTACTTTATATTTCAACACCCCCCTCATGTGTGGGTTAATTTAAAGCTTAACACGTGACATAATATATCATTTCAAGGTGTTAACGACTAATATAAGAGCAACCTGCTTTGATACTATGTTAGAATTTACAATAGGCCTACGGGCCTAGTTGGGTCGGCTGTGCTAGGCCCAGGTCCATCTACACCTGTCTATGGCCCGTTCGGCCCATCAGTTGCTAGACTCCCATGCAAACACAATGATCTACGTAAACCTAGCATCCACAACATATATAAGTTACTATTCCCATCGGATTGAGGTATGAGACTGTAATCCTAGATGTTATTCAAGATTCCCAGCCACCTAAACCTCAAAAAAGTACTGACTTGAGCGTCGGAGGGGTCTCCCGGGAATCAACCCCCGGCGTGCCTTTGTTTATTTTGCAGGTGTTAGATAATCGAGATCACACACGATCATGGATCAAGATGATGATGTTCCGGTCCAGCAGAATTCGGCTGAACCATTTGGCGCCCACCGTGGGGCCCGGCGTTAGGGCACCACGTCCAGAACCACACAGATTAGTCAGGCGGCAGCGGTCAACCCTGATATTGTCGTCGTCGCAGCAATTGCGTTGTAACGAATGACCTTGCCGTTACCTGATACTCTTCCATCGGCACATCTCGGCTCTCGCACGCAGTCTTCACACCCAAACGATCGATCGCAGCCTCAAAATTCAAACCAAGAAGAGCAGAGCATAGCCCTGGAGGATAATGCTGCGGCCAATTTCCATCTTCACCCTCAGCATCCCCCGGATACCAACCCTCCTGCACCGCAGCAAACCCCTCTCACCCAGCGGCAGATAGAGGAAGCTACCGAGCTAGTGATCCATCAGATTTTTCAGTCTCGCCTGGGACAACAGCAAACCTCCGCTCAGCAGCAGGGCACGATGGCTAATCGTCGTCCCCTCGAAGCCTTAGGTAAAGTCGCGGAAGACCGGATAAATCTGGTTCGGGATCCTTACGGGCGCCCGTACAATACAGCTCTCCTCTCATTCCAGAGATCTTGGATAGCCTTCCACCGGTCGGTACAAAAATACCGACACCTGAGAAGTATACTGGAAAGACTGATCCCCTGGATTACCTACAGCACTTCCAGTTGATGATGAACCTGCACTGCGTCCCAGATGTCATTCAATGTAAGGCGTTCTGTACTGCCTTTCAAGAAGGAGCTCGGCGATGGTTCAATAGCTTACCCCCGGGCTGCA
>JANKOD010000191.1:4130335-4142388 GCA_026284645.1 Erythroxylum acuminatum
GATGGGAAACACCAAGTAAGAAGTACCATTGCTGCCAGCAACTATACTAACTTTGAATCAGACTAACGATGGTCATGTTATATCAGAATAAAAATGGTTGGCAATCGATAATGAACCAAAATCTTATTATGTTTTTATGATTATTATATATGCGCATAGTAAATAACAAATGTTTCTAATTCGCAAATCTGCCAGATAATTTGTATGCAGTATAAGTTGACATCAACGGTCCTTGTTGATCAACTTGACATCCAGTTTGTAGCTCACGTAATGATTCTTCTGACATTATCCAATCTTAAAACCTCGATCCCCACCTCTATCTAATCTTTAATTGAAGATGACATATTGAACTAGTCAAATGAAAAAAAAAAAAAAAAAGGAATCCTGAATTGAAATACAAACCACTAGAAAGTTTCAAGAAAATAATTCAAAGCAAATCCATGGCTATTAGTGTATCTATCTTCTTCTTCCATGTCTTCCATTCAAAATCGTATGCATACTCTGTTGCAGACGTCCAAGTACCCTTATGAGCCATCCCGGTCTTCTTGTTGACAGCACAATATGACCTATTGCCACTCCAACAATGGTACCACATCCGTACCCAAGTAGTGAAGCTTTCCAGTCAAATTCGTTTGCCACGTCTGAATCATCTTCCTGTGAAGGACCTGAAGGTGTTGGCTCATTACTATTACATTTCATGGACAATGGAGCTCCACACAACTGCAAATTCCCATAGTATGAATCATTTTGAAACGTATCAAATTGCCTTCCCTGAGGTATCGGTCCAACAAGCTGATTGTACGAAAGATTCAACATGGCCAGAAACGTAAGATCTGTCATCTGTTGAGGTATCACGCCATCAAGATTGTTGAAAGACAGATCTAGTGATTCAACTGATTTCATGTTTCCTAGTGTCTCTGGGATTACTCCAGACAGGCTGTTGTGTGAAAGGTTTAGTGCCAACACAGAAATTAGATCTCCTACGATTCCTGGAATATCTCCCTGGAACATGTTTTCTGACAGGTCTATGGCAGTGAAAGTTTCAAGAATGTTTGTGATAAGAACTTCACGTCCTTTCACTGTCAATGTCACAGAATCTTGATAATAGTCGTCGCCAATATAGTGCGCAGTTGGTTCTGTACTTGCACTTCTCATAGAGTTCAGATTAGCAAAAAGACTCGATGGCAAATTCCCTGTGAACTCATTGTTTGAAAGGTCCAGGACTTGCAGACTAGGGAAAACAGATTCAGATTTGAACTCTGGTATTGGACCCTCGAATAGGTTGGATCTCAAAACAAGAACCTTTAAATTAGGAAGACTTTGCAACCAAAATGGGAAAGTGCTGTTCATCTTGTTGTTGCCAAGATCAAGTACTTGCAGATCCTGACAGTTGACGAAAGATTGTGGAATAGACCCCTCAAGCTGATTTCCATTCAGGTTTAAGCTTCTCAACATATTTCCCCCTCCAAATGTTGCAGAGAAGGACCCGTGAAAGTTATTCATCTTAAGATTCAAATCTGAGAGATAGCTGAAGCTTGCTAAGCATGGAGGAATTTCCCCACTAAAATTGTTGCCTGACAAGTCTAACCTCTTGATATAGTTATAATTGCATAAAGTGAGAGGAACAGTACCTGACAGTTTATTGTTTGAGACCGAAAAGATGGAATATTTGATATAAAGGGGCGGAACGAAAAGGGGTCCTTCAAGCAGGTTATACGAAAGATCCAGAAAAGTCCAGGAGAAATTTCCTATCCAGTTTGGAATGCCGCCATAAATACTGTTGTTGGACAGATCTAAAACTTGGAGGCTAGTGTGGAGATTCATCAGGAAAACTGGCAATTCACCACTGATATTGCAAGAGGACAATGTCATTGACCATATAGAAGGCCATATAGCCTCCTCAACCGATTCCAGCGATACAATATTATGAGAAAGATCGAGATCTGAGAGCCTTTTCAGATTTGTAAACATGGCCAACTCTGTGATTAGAGTATTTGATGAAAGGGTGACTCCAGTAAGATTTGTCAGTTGAAATAATGAACTTGGAATTGGTCCATCTAAATTGTTGGAGCTCAAATCAATGTAGCTGAGGTTCGGTGAAGGGCTTTCAAATTCATCAACACGGCCACTGAGCTGGTTAAAGCTGAGGTCTAGCTGTACTAGTGATGGTAGAGTAAACAACCAAGATGGTATTGTCCCATTGAGAGAATTGAGTTGCAAGAATATATAGGTTAGACTTGGAAGCTCTCCTGCCTGAGATGGGATTGGACCCGTCAATTGATTATCTGAGAAGTCCAGGGAACAGAGCTGTGAATTGAGGAAGACATTCGGAATCTGACCAGAGAGTTTGTTGCTTGAAAGATCAATGACTTGGAGAAACACAAGGTTTGAAATTGACTCTGGAATTTGCCCCTCGAAAGAATTACCTGGGGCGGTTAAATGCGTAAGATGTGTCAAGTTTCCAAGAGATGTTGGAAGAGATCCTGTGAAGTTGCAATTACGGAGATCCAATGTCCTTAAGGATTTCAAATTGCCAATTGACTCAGGTAATGGTCCTGTGAAAGATGTTCCAGACATGACCAGAACTTCTAAGGAGCTGTTCCAGTTTGATTCTGGGAAATGAGCAGTAAGACCACCTAAGTACTCTGCCAATATCAGAATTTGGAGGTTTGGTCTACTAAATACGTTGGTAGGGAAATCTCCTTTCAATCCACAATCATCAAGACTCAGAGAAGTCAAGGACAGAGACAAGTTGTTGAAAGAACTGGGATAAGTCGTTGACAGGTCTACTTCGTCAAGGAACAGTTCTCTCAACTCGGTAAGATTCTGAACCAGTTTTTCCATTGTCGACCCTTCAATCCTGAGTAAGTAATTTCTTGAAAGATCAAGCGAAACCAACTTGGAAAGGTAAGAGAATTCAAAGGGAACATCCCCAGAAAACGATGTCAAAGAGAGGTTAAGATGAGTCAAGCTAACAAGTTGGCCAAACTCGGGCACAATCTGGGAGTCTTCAAAGTCATTGAAAGCTAAATTAAGGCTCTGGAGATAGGGAAGCTGGAAAAGACTACTGTTGGAACGTATGGTGCCTCGAAGCCAGCTGCAACTGAGATCCAGACCTATTACATGGCCTGTCAAGTTATTGCATGAAACTCCAAGCCATGAGCAGCAATTAGTACCCTCTTTCCAAGCTAAAGTTTTGGCATAAGGGTTTGTACAGGTTGATGGCTGTTTCTTAATGGATAAAGAGTTCTTGAACTGGAGTAGAAAAGAAGATTCTTCCATGGAACAGATTGGTTCTAAGGATGTAAGAGAAGTAGACACTGAACAATTAACTTCATGAAGCATAAAAATAAAGAAGGAGAAGAGGCTGATAAAAGCTTTGTAAAGGGCTACTTGGCACCCCATTTTTGGAGTTTCAACTTCTTGATTCATATTTTCCTCCATCTTTCATACATTAGAGTTAACTTTTCTTTTATTCTTTACTTTTGTTTATTATTTGTCCTCCTAGAACATTAGATAATAATTAGCCTTCAAAGTCATAACATGAAAAATTAAACTAAAAAAAAATACATGATATGATAAATTAACTGGGTTTCAGGTGCTTTGCCGTTTGCTCCACGAACTGATGTATTGTCATTGTCATTAAGCCTTGAGATAGAGGTTTTTTCATTTTTGTTGTTTTTCCCCCTTTAATTGATATATTAGGACGACCTTTCCATCATTTGGAACTGCACTCGGGACAAAGAAATGACCATATTTTAAGACACCAACCGAAAGCAATGGCTAGCATTGAACTATGTTTTAAGGCAATGCGGCCACAATCAAACTAGCCAACAACTTCTGCAGCCTGTCCTACTAAACCAGAATTATATGACTGAACTAGAGGAATTAACATGTTTTATGTTCTTGTTGAAGAATGAGATTGAGATTTCAAGTGCAAGGATGGATATATAGTTTCACAACTTCCTTGAGATGTTCTGATAATGACATTCTTACATTGCATTAGATCATGCTCGAGAAGCTGAAAGTACTAGAGATAAAATTACAGGGTGGGAGCTCGCTCAGCAGAACCAGCAAGGACAGTAAGTAAGTTGTTGCCGAAAGGATCACTGAGGTGCTTTGCCAAATTCTCAACAGGACCTTCACCGGTGACATAAGCTTGGAAGTAGAAACCAAGCATTGCAAACATTGCCAGTCTACCATTCTTGATCTCCTTCACCTTCAGAATTGCAGCCTGGTCTGGATCATTAGCCAGTCCCAACGGATCAAAAGGACCACCTGGATGGAGTTTGTCTTCGAAATTCTACAAATATGGAATGCAAAACTATGTTACTAGCATTTTGGACAACCTGAAAGCCAACATCCATACAACCATGGTAATGCAACATCATTTCGTTTGAGACAGAATCTTTAACTCTTACTCATAGATATTCTTATGCATGTATAGAAAGTAAAATTTTCTTAAGATTTGTGGATACAGAACAAGAAGTGTGGAATAGAAGGAAGGCTAAAATTAAGGTCGAGGAATAATACAAATTCATTGGTGATTCTGTAGTATTCAGCACCACCAACAAGGATAATCTCGGCGATGACAGCAAAAACTAGATTGATGGGGATGGGCTTCCCAAAGTAGTTCAATGTGTTCCCATCCAGAAGCAAAGCTCCTGTCTGCAACAATTACGTTAACAACAGAAATCATTAGTCATACTATATGCAGTTTTGAATCAAGACTATTAGCGACTAAACTTCTAATCCAAAAGCTGTAGCGATTGAAGAAGTAAAAAGCACAAACCTTGAACCAGACGGCTTCAGGGCCACAGTTGGCACCAAATTTGTTGAAGGCTTCAGGAATGATGAAGCCAGCTGCTCCAAGCATAGCCCATCTGCCGTGAATCAACTCGAATGCTTGATACCTGTGAGAAACGACTTAAAACTCTCAGTAAATTTCCTACACACAGAAAAGAAAGAAGTGAGGTTTAAGGAATTGCACATACTTTGCGAAGTCTTCTGGCTTCTTGCTGAGCCTAAAAGGATCGTAACCATAGCTGCAGTTCACAAAAATAATTTAGACATGGGAATCACTTCAAGAGGTCATACTTTCAAGTGTGTGTCCAATTTAACACCACAAAAATCAGTAGAATTTGCAATCTTACTCTCCAGGAACTTCTCCGGTCAAGTACTCTGGGATCTCAGACCGGTCCAAGAGCCCTTCTGGCAAGAAAATCCTTCTGTCGGGACCTGAAACCACAATCCAATACATGAACACATTCATAAAACGTTTAGGCCAGAATTTAGCACTCAAACAGAATGTAACAAAACCCAGAAAAATATTGGGTTGATATGAACTCACCGTACCACTTGGCGAGCTCCTCATTGACTGGAGAGACCGAAGAGGCCTTAGCTTTAGGAGCAGCGGCCTTCTTGCCGAAGAGAGCAACAGTCTTGAAAGCTGTGGGGCTTGATGCAGGAAGAGGAGCAGACCTGGTGGCGCCGCCAATGTTTAGGCGGTTTCCGAGCATTTCCGATACTCCAAGGGAAGCAGCGGCGGTGGAAGCTGCCAAGGAAGCCATATCCTTTTTTCTGCAAAAATGCCCTGAAAAGTTGGTTCTGCGTTATATGGTGTAGAAGTAGTTTAAGAATGAAACATGCTGAAGCAGAGATCTGAGATACTATAAGCTTTAGCTGGTGGCCGTGGAAGTGCCACCCAGGAATCGAAACCGTGGGTTGTGATTGGTTGGATGGGAAAATGTGCAATCTGATATCGAGGTTTGATAGGCCAGAGTTGACGCGTGGCAGATTATGCTGCTGATGTGGAGTGTTGATGAAACTGGTGGATTGCTCAGGTTTTTGGATAATATATGATGTGTCCTATCCACCCATCATGGTTTATGTGGATCCTATCATCTTGTTTGCAGTGAGATACATCCTGGAATCCACAAGCTTCTTTCACAGCAAAACCTGAATTACCTGACACGCTCCGTAACATAGATCGTTTGGGATATCACATAGAGATAAATTGAAACCAGAAGTTGTAGCCTCGTAGCTTCTATTACCGTGAATAACTTTTAAGCCTTTACCCAGCACTTGGATTTCAAGTTTAGTTTCCTGACATAGTATCAGAACATATCAACACTATTTGAATAGTTTGTTTAGAAAAATTCCTGTGAAAGCTTGGTGAACCTTAAGCATCATTTCCCCACAATGGGAGGATAATGTTTCGTGGCACGTAAATTGGAATCAGTCAAGAGTTAAAAAGCTGCCGAAACATTAATTTCCAAGGATTCGCCAAATCAATGTTCAGAGAAACGAGATATATTTTTATGCTTGAAGATTCACAAAGAACGGTATAAGTTGATCTATATCTGGCATTTCAGAACCAAGTTGGAATATGTTGATTAAATTCTTCCATCTAATACAATTTGGACATCATTGAACCAACAGACTTAACTCATCTTCTCCACTTCTCAATCTCTCTTGAAGTTACACTGACCAACTTCTTGGTATTGATAACCAACTCATCAACGAGCGCACCAATCTCATCCCTGACAAGACCAAACAAAATTAGACATTCACTAATTACATCGTCAATGCACCAAAAAAAAAACAGTAATTACAGTCTGGCACGATTTAAACAGTGTCATTTGCAGGTAAAATGAGAAGTCAGGTTTTTTATCATATCTTTATTCAACAGGTGTAATACAGAATGTAAGTGTTAGCGTTTGAACATATTTACTCTTGCTTGCAGACTTTTCTGTGGCAAATATTGAGTAGTTTCCAGATGCATTAATTATTCACGAAAATGCAACTCTGCATACAGGATTTCAATAAAGCCAACTACAGAGGGACACAAACACTAAAGGCAATACATATTGTGTCTAGGACTTTAAATCACCAAACAAAAGCAAAAGAGAAAGAATGACACGATATCCCTCTTACATGACCTACTTGGCCATGAAAGGCGGGCATTCAGTTTTAAGTTAATTGTTCCTACTGCTTCAGATTCTTTCACAGTTGTAGTCAAAACGTTAAAAAGTTACTGCAATGATCACCATTCAATCCCCACCACTCAAGCTTAGTAACTTCCATCTTTAGTATTGGTTAGGCCAAATGAGACTCCTTCTGTACATGCGGAACAGGCGGTACAAACTAGGCAAATACATAATATCTTTTTACACACGTTAGTCAAAAATTACAAAATTCTTTGCAGCTGTACAGCAAATTACTCCTAAAGCTTGTATGTCTAAACATATTGTGATAAAAGAAGAAACAACTATGCAACTGCTGTTTTCGTTCTTACAGTTACTTACAAGTCTCCAACTTTTACCAATATATTTAAACTTCTGTAACTGTTAATTAAGGAATCATATTCCTGATTGTTTGAGCTTGTGAACCCAAGATGAGTCGTTATTCAGAGATCTAAGGATAAATGCACTATTTTTAGCAAATTGAAGTCCAGAGGTAAAAAGATGAGCAAACTTGGATCAGTGTAAAAAGGAAAGAGCAGTTGTTCAAATTATACATTGACGACAAATAAAGAATGTAAAAGTTTGCTCATCTTTTTAATTTGAACAACTGCTCATTCCTTTTTAAGGAAAATCTCTTGTAAATGTTGTTCGTCAATGTTTAATTTGAACAACTGCTCATCACAAAGTTTCCTGATTGTGTGAACAACATTTACAAGAGATTTTCTTTAACTCAAACAGCACATTTGCAGCTGAACATTGAGGAAACTGAATGCTACTACGATGGAAAAAGGGTTTCAAAAGGTAGAGGTGGAGTCGAGACTCCATCAAAGCTGTTGGTCATCTTGATGGAGATGGCAACAGCACAACCTGCTCAATTAAATCATTTTGGACTGCAAGGAGCTCAAGAATAGGAACTGATAGGCACAATAATTTAAGTGCTTAGAACAAAATGAGTGTGCAAATTGGCTAGTTAAGTATGCTTATCTATGTCCACAAGGGCTTTAACATTTTTGTTAATACCACTAAGGAAAGGATTCTTCTCTGGGTTAAAAATCTACCCAAGGTTTGTGGTTAACCTATAGCAATATGAGATATGAGATATGCTTGAAACTACTGGAAATTTACTCAGCATCTTGTACAGTAATGGCTTACCCAAATCAAGTACCAATTAGGCCACATTATCTCCCAAAACAAGAGACTTGTAGGAGAATTGAGATAATATAATTCAAAAAAGAGTACCCTAGCCATGAATCTAGGCAATATTATAATTTCTCGCAACAATGACACTAGGAAAGGTGCTAGAAGATAAGAACACCCTTTGAAACATCAATGTCTTGAGAGAATCTATATGTACTTATTACTCTCAAGTATTCACTTCAATTAGGGAATTTTCCTGAAGAAATCTCCTACCATGACAATAGGAGACAAGGAACAAGATACCTAGAAACAACTGTCATTAAAGAATCCAAAACATACAAATAGTTCAAACATTAACTTTGAATAATGACCATATTCAATTTCCAAGCCATCTATTTCATCAGTTCTTAGTTTAATTAACTGAAACGTGACGCATCCAAGGAAATCGTGCAATTGAAAACCTCATTTCGACAAACAAAGAAGTTAAATTAAAGAGTTGACAAGATAATACTTACCGGGTAGGAAGATTGCCAGGACCCTGAAAATACTTGCCACCAATGTTAGAATACCTACGCTTATCATCGTGAGCCACACCTCTCCCCACTCCATAACCAAACCCATAACCCACTCCACAACCTGCTCCAACCCCAAATCCAAACTGCAGACCAGGAATTCCTGGACCTATCCCTACACCTGCAACGAAATTTATGTATCTTTTTTAAACGCCCGTTGATAAATTTGATATCTTTTGTCTTCCATTAGTAAACATGATAGCTTCAATTATCACAAGTGCAGAGTAATGGAATACTAAGCAATAAGATATAAGGAAGAGCAACCCACCTCCGACGAGGCCGACACCAAACCCAACGCCGCAACCGGCGCCAAGGCCGAAACCAGGGCCCACCTTCCCCAAGTCCTTGAGCCTCACCTCCGGCAGCTTCCAGAGCAGACCTTTCTCCTCTTCCTCACTCCGGCCAGCGCCGTACCCGTTCATTTTCGACTACAGAACAACAAGCTTCGAGAAGACAGTCTTCTTTTTTTCTCGGAACAGACACTCTACGAACAAAGCACGCTTTGTTTAAGATCCTTCTGGCTTAGTCTCTTCCTTGGATACTAAGCTAAAGTTTTTTTGTGTGGACCCAAAGTCAAAATTTTCTCTCTCCTACCAGCTTACAAGTGTAGACTTATTAACTTTGCCCTTTAAAAGTAGGGATGCCAAGGGTAGGGTCGGGTTAGGTTAGGGTTGAATGACCCATAGGTCAGCCCGTGACCCGACAGGTCGAAATTAGTCGGGCTTGTTCTTTTTTGTAAAAAAAAGTTACAAAACAACATAATTTTTGTTATTTTGATGGAGCCACGAGTTGGTTGTGACCTGATCGGGTTGAAGAATTTTGATCCGTAGCTTTATCAACCCGGGTCAAAATCGACATGTCTATTTAAAAGTAATATTTTAAAAGTTGAGTGGAAAATTAAACTAATAAAAATTTTAATTAATATTAAATCGTCATAAAATTAGTTAAAGATTAAATATAATTAAAGAATTTGAAATAAAATATTTTATATACACCCAAAGTCAAAAAAAACTCTCTATCCTACCTACTTACGACTAGACCTATTCAAATTTTGCATATTAGAAGTAATGTTTTAAAAATTGAATCAAAAATTAAACTAATAAAAAATTTAAGATTTCATCAACATTAACCTTCATAAAATCAGCTAAAAAAAATAAAGTTTTAAAGTTTTAAAAAAAAGTTTAAAATATGATTGAAAGAGTATTCTTATCTATCAAAAAAATTGAATTTTAATTTAAAAACTATTGTTAAATAAAATTAATTTATTTATTTTAGTTTATAAGAATTTATTAATTTAATAAATTGATCAGTTTTTAACAAAAACGTCTGTTCTGGGAGGCGTTGGATGGGGTGCTGATACAATTCTCTGATACAGAGCAGATTATCCTATGAGGTGATTTTAATGGGCATATAAGGGCTAGTACTGACAGATATACAGGAGCTCATTGGAGCTTCGGATACAGCATTAGAAATGATTATGGGATTGCTTTATTGGACATGGTCGTAGCGTATGAGTTAGTTATAGCTAATTCCCAAGAAAAACGAAGCGCACTTGGTAACTTTTCAGAGTAACACGTGTTGGACCCCGAATGTTTCTCATGTTTTTCTTTAGTGTTTTGGTGGATTAGAGATTATGAAATGGGAATAATTAAGATGAAAGTTAGAAGTGAAATGAAAGCAAAAATGAAGTTGAATATGTGTAGTAAGTTGATGAAGGATATGTATATATGTGTATGTTCTGTTATTAGTGCTCATTATTATTCATAGATTATAATTCTCTTTATATATGACAGTGATTTTAAGTGAAGTTGAGAATGAGGAGTAAATGAAGTAGTGAAAGTGATCTTGGTATGAGTTGTGTTGAGGAAAGATTTTGAAACAAATTGGTAGTTGATCTGGAAAATGTTCGCTGAGTATGTTTCAGTATTTTAGCCACAACTTTTTCTCTAGTTATCCAAATAAGGCAATTCTTTGTTTGGATTAAACAAGAAACATATGGCTCCATTTCTTATGAAGACATCAAATTTCAATTCTATCTCTAAGAGTCTCAAACATTTGTCATGAAGTTGAGAATTGGGTGCAGTACATTGGGAGATGAATGTAAAATTCGTGTTCTGACTTCAGGGAAATATCTGGGTTGATCTGGGCTGATTTAGGCAACATTATCTTCTAGAAAGTTGTAGCTCCTTCTTTTATCTTTCCAACAGTATATAGCATGAAACTTTTGGACATTTGAGTCTAGAGTTATGATCTTTATAAGTAGAGATGCTCTAGAGAGTGTAGATAGTGATTTAGAACTTTTGGGGATGTGAGGAATGTTAACTCAAAATGACTTCACGTCCAATAATTTTGGTAACAAAACTGAGAAGGAAGCAAAACTAAGAAGGAAGCAAAAGTGAGAAGATACAAAAGTAAGAAGATACAAAAGTCAGAAGGAAGAAAACACAGAAGATAGAATTTGTCTTCAAGGTCTTCATAAAAGTTGTAGATCTTGAAGTCCTCTTTCGAGCCATCTAAAGAAGACCTTAATCAGAAATTTCTAGAGAAAGTTATGGTTGTTTCCTCGAAATAGGTTCAGTATGATTGAGGACATAAACATGTTTGATTCTTTTGGCCATAACTTCTTCTCTAGACACTCAAATGACATGATTCTTGAACCATTGAAAGATTCATAAGACATTTATCTACATCTCTAAGAAAAAATCATAGCCATCTGAAATTAATTGAGAAAGATTGAGTGAAAAAGGTGGGACGGGTACAGTGAGTGTGCTCTTAAGTATTATGAAACGGTGTTACTCTACTAAACATATTTCAGTATTTTGATGATATCTTGATTTGTAGAGCTCCAAATGAGATGTTTTTTTATTTATGGTAAACTAGAGACATGTAGATACAAATGGTATGAAGAAATTGGAATCTAATTCAGTCTCAAAGATGTTTAAATTCCAGATGAAAGTTGTGCATAGTATACAGTTATGGATAAGAGCAGCCCAAAAATGTTTAAAGTATATCTTTTGAATCACTGAACCAAAAGTGAATGATTTTGGTGTCATTAGGAACTTGAGACAATGGGAGACATTTTTCTAGAAGAAAGTATTATGTTAGAATGTTCAAGGGTGTTGTTGGCATAACACTTAAGTATAAAAGACATAAGGCATAAATGGAAGGGCAAATGGGATAATTCTCAATCATTAAGGGTATAATTAGAAGAATAAGTATTGTCTTGCTTGTAAATGAAGAAGAAAACGTGAATGGAGGGAAAAAAGAAGAGAATAACAAAAAAAGAGAAAGAAAGAGAAAGAGAGTTTGGTGGTTTAGGAGAAAAGAAGAGAGTTGAGCTAGGGTTTAATTATTCTTAGTCTTCAAGAAAGATATTGAA
>JANKOD010000191.1:4164581-4174752 GCA_026284645.1 Erythroxylum acuminatum
TTGTAAGAAATGAACCGCAGATGATTTGATAGTACTTTGCATGGTAAGTCCTAATTTCTGTATTTCAGTTGTTAGATTTTGATTAATATGATAATTGGATTTTGTGTGTTACTAATAACTTTAGATTAGAGGTTTGTGAAGTAACAGTATAAGCATACATTTTTAGTATAAAATGGATTTTGGCCTCCAATTTTAACCTTTTCCTGGTAGACAACGATAAATCATCGTTTGATTATAAACCTTTGCTAGTAAAGTTAATCGATTCTTTTGTTTCCCCTAGCATCCAGTTCTTGTAGTCTCTAAGAAAAACACAGTAGTCTTGAGGCTGGAAATTGAAGGGAATGGAAGTTATTTACATGGTGAAAATCATCTTTGGATATGGGACACTTCATCTCCCATTGAACTGTTAAAAACCTCGTCTGTATCTACTTTCTCGTTCTTTGAGCTAGATAAACTTTTTGATCTTAGATTTTGCAGAATCTTTGATGGAGGGAATTGAACAGTGGAAAAACGAAGCGCAGAAGTTACTGGAACAAGGATTTGAATATGTGCAGCAGATAGCCCCTGCTCAACTTTATGCTGCTGTTGCTGTTTTGCTTTTCACCACTCTTTTCCTTTTAACCAGTAACTCCCTGTTCCTTTTCATGAATGTTTTAAAATTTGTTTGTCTATGTTGATTGATGTAGCATTCAATGGACATTCCATCTGCTGTTCCATTTCATGATGGATTTTGGCTCAAATTATTTAGTTGGTTGATGCAATTGAGCTTCACACGTGCATCAGAAACTATAATATTGAAAGTGAGCTCGCAAAAACATCTACAAATTTCATTCTTGTAAATAAGCAAGCAAAACTACATGAAGTCTTAGGCAATAATTGAGGGAAAAATAATTGTGTCTTGATGTTGAGTATGTGGGCACTTGATGTTACATGTGAATTGTTACAACTTTGGAAGGCAAATTATATTTTATGAAAGAATTGAATTGGAAACCAATTTTTCTGCTCTTTTGCTATGTTCTGCAGTTCGATTCTTCAAGCGTATATACATATTTTCGGGAATGCAAATTATATTTAATGAACGAATTGAATTGGAAACCAACTTATCTGTTCTTTTGCTATGTTCTGCAGTTCGGTTCTTGAAGCGTACAAAATCAAATACTATTGTTCTTGCTGGCCTTAGTGGAAGTGGGAAGACTGTTCTTTTCTATCAAGTAAGCCTGCGTTACAGATTTGCCACTCCCCAGAGGTTATGCTATTGTTCTGGGTGCTTTTGTATTTTTTTTCTTTTTGTGTTTCCAAAAATTTTCAATTTCTTCTGTTAGTATATATGTCAGTATATTGATATTTTTATTTTTTATGTCTTGTTGCTTATGATTTTTCATAGGTCTATAACTTATAGGCTTCTGAGTTGATGTACCCTTGGATGACTGGGGAAACATCTGGGCTATAGGGATAGTGCTAAATGATTACTGTAATTGGATTAATTTGCTTGATGAATTTCTATGGTAACTTTTCCTTTGATTGTGAAAATGACTTAAAAACTTTTTAGGATTATCATTTACTTGCATAAGAATATTTGTATGTTGTCATGTTCTTTTATGCCTTCAACAGCTTCGAGATGGATCTTCGCACCTTGGTACTGTTACGTCAATGGAGCCAAATGAGGGCACTTTCATACTACATTCTGAAAGCTCTAAGGTGAACGATGCTAATTTTTCGTCCTTAAAATTAAATTTGGATGTGTGTTGCATTAAATAGGAAAAATATTGAATTTGCCAGGCCTTTGGGATTTACTAGTTTCTACACTTTTTATATCAATTTAACCGACTCCAAGCCTCTATTTTCATTCCTTTGTATTCTTGACAGAAAGGCAAACTGAAACCTGTCCATCTTGTTGACGTTCCTGGACATTCTCGTCTTCTGCCTAAATTAGAAGAGTTCTTGCCTCAAGCATCCGGCATAATCTTTTTGGTTGATGCTTTGGAATTCTTACCCAATTTGCGTGCAGTTACAGAGTAATCAGAAGCCTTTAACATATATTTCTGGATTCAGCATTCATCGTAGTTTATATTTTCATAAATACTTTAGTACAAGTATGTGGTTCTAATCTTTTATGACTTGCTTTTGATAGATACCTCTATGACGTGTTAACCAACTCAAGTGTAGTTAAAAAGAAAATTCCAGTTCTCATTTGCTGTAACAAGACTGACAAAGTGGCAGCCCATACTAAGGATTTCATTAGGAAGCAATTGGAGAAAGAAATGTATGTATCTTCACTATCTATGTTCTTCGATGTTCGCACTCATCTATAGCTTTGCCGTGTCATAGGTTGGTGAGTAGTGAATGGTCTTAATTTTCCAAGTCAGGTTGTTAAAATCTTAAGCAATTAGTAGTTTATGGTCGCATATAGGGAGAAAGATCTGACAATGGGAGCTTGTTTTTTGAAAAGTATCAGGACAGACAATTCAATTGTGTATTTAACTCTCCTTGGTAGTGTATCTATTTTATTACTTTGAATATACACACACACACACACACACATTAAGTTTGGTAATGTGATTACTAGTTGATATGGCATTATGCTTCACTTTTATTCTCTTTGGGTTCAAGCGGTACTGCATCTTTGGTTTAGTCCCATGATTTGTCATCATTGTGCAGTGAGAAACTACGAGCATCAAGAAGTGGAGTCTCGGAAGCTGATATCGCAAATGACTTCACTCTTGGGACGCCTGGGCAGCTGTTTGCTTTTTCTCAGTGCAGCAACAAAGTTACTCTTGCAGAAGCTTCTGGTTTGAAGGGGGAGATATCTCAGGTGGAGCAGTTTATTAGAGAACAGGTTAAGCCATAGGAGATTTCAAGGAAGACTTCTGCAACACTAGGAAAAGCCAATTCTTAATGAGGGGAGAAGACAAAAGAAATGAAAGAAGAGGTCTAATTTAGTGGTTCAATTGGTGAGTTACCTTGAAATCAGGACTTGGGGAGCTGGCCATACCTGCATTTGATTGAGGACTTGACTTGCTTTTAAGTAGTCTCTCTATTATTTGGTTTGAGCAAGTGATCATGGACTACTAGTGATGGAGCTTTTGGCTTCATGGTCAACATTTATTAGCTGCGTCTGGTGCTTCTTTTTGTTCTCCCTTTAGGATTTAACATTATCTATTTTTGCGTGATCGATCTAGCTCCTTAACCATGTCAATTAGCTTATTTAGATTATAATGGTGTTGCTTTGAATTTATCTTGTAATCTGTATGGTACTATTAGGCTTTGGTAGAAGTATTCTGTGTCCTTTGTTTTAGAATTTCGATGGAGACAATGAATGATGTCATAAACCCATGGCTAATATCCTCATATAAATCATTACTTTAGTTTGGTTCGTAGTTATTAAGGTTTTGCAAGTTGAGATCAATTCCCTTGTTCCTGCTTCCGTGTTCCACCCTGTGTTCGAGACCATCCATCCATTCATTAAAATTAATGAATGGATGCGTGGTCTCGGACAAGGGTGACACATGAACAGCCACCCTCTGCTGCCATTGCAAGTGACGTAGTTGATCAATTCAAGCAAACTGACAATCATTAGAACTTTAGGATTTTAAGGAGACCTTACAAGAACAAGAAGTGTTTATGTCTCTCGCAAACGAGGCCATGCAAAACTTCAAACTATCATAACAAGGAAACTCCTATGGTTTCTTAAATTATAAAGGACGTTTATACTTTTACCCAAAATAAAAAATAATAGTACCTAAATACTGACACGATGTTTAATTAACAAATTATGTTAAATTTTCTACCTACTTAACATGACTAAGTTGAATAACTTTTGTCTTTACTAAAATTTATAATTTTTACTTATTATTATTAAATATTTTTTTTACAAGAATGATATTTTTATTTATATTATTAAGAACAAGTAATACTATACATAGTTAATTACCAAGAAAAGTTTAAATTTTTATTAATTTTTCAATTATAGTCTAAACTTTAAAAAGTAACAATAAAATGTATAAGTTTTCAATTTGTTCAATTCTAGCCCGAAGTTAGTCTCACCGTTATCTATGCTAATGTGACACTGTCACATGTTAATAGATCCCTACTAATCAAACACGTCAACGTCATTAAAAAGAGGTTGTTTGATTAGTGAAACGATATTATTTTATAGTGAAATTAAAACGACGCCATTTGGATTTTGGAGAAAGCTTCCTTTTCACTCTCACACCCATGTTATCTATGTATGTGTTTTACTGGTCTATGTGATTTTGGTATTTTTTTGTATGCATGCTTGATGGTTGGATTTTGGAAAAATCACGGCTGCTGGTTTGCTAGTGGTGAAACGATGTTATTTAGATTTTGGATCCTAAATCTAAATAACATCGTTTCAATCTAAATAATATCGTTTCAATTTCATTATGAAACGATGCCGTTTTACTAATTAAACAACCTCTTCTTAATGACATTAACGTGTCTGATTAGTAAGGCCATTGACATGTGATATGTTACGTTAATATAGATAACGGTGAAGTTAACGTCGGGTTAGAATTGAAATAAATTAAAAATTTATGTATTTTATTGTTATTTTTTTAAGTTTAGGCCCTCTATGGATAACAGATAACAAAGATGAGTATTATCTCCATTAGCTATTCAAGTAACAAAGATGGACGTAAAAAACGATGATCTCTAACCCGACTAGAACGAGAAAAGCTAAAGCAACAGGGAATCCGCTCTTAATGAAGCGCAGAACTAGTAGCGTTCGATTAGAAGGAGAAGAAAGGAATGGAAACAGAGATAGCCATAGTTGGTGCTGGAATATGCGGTCTTGCCACTGCTCTTGCTCTTCATAGGTACCTTTTGCCTTTCTTTATTTTCCGGGAAACTTGGAGAAAGTCAAAGAAACTGGAACTGGGGATTTATATTTATTTTCCGCTGCATCAGGAAGTGTATTAAGTGCGTTGTTGTGGAGAGATCAGAGAGTTTACGAGCAACTGGGTCAGCAGTAACCATCTTCACCAACGGGTGGCGAGTCCTTGATCAGTTGGGTGTTGCTTCAAAGCTTCGACCTTTTGCCATTACTATCCACACGTATGTACTATGCTGCTCTGTTTCAGCATTTCCTTAACCAGCTGTGTTGTTTTGCTCTTCAATTCTGTGTTGGTTATTGCTGCAAAATTCAACAAGTTAAAAGTCAACCCTCCTTTTTTGATATCTGTACTTCGTCATCAGATTTTCTTTTTTCGTATTTAACTTGGTGGGACGAGTACCAAAATTGGTTTTTGTTTTAATTCATATATACCTGATTTCAATTTCCTTCTATGGTTGACCAGAGGAATTTGGCAAATTCTAACAAGCACTATACATTTTGATTCTTAACTTTCTGGAGCTGCATACACCTAAGGATGTGCTTCCTAAGTGGTTCTAACTTGATGACTGGCTCTAATCTTCAACTAGACTGCAAGATCGATTACTCTCCATTGCAATACTACCTGTAATACCAAATTATTCGTTTTGCTCTTCATTCATTTTATATGTAACCTTCATTTATTTCAAAAGTATCAATCAATTTGTTACAGGTTTAGACTTTACCGCCATTATTATCTAGCCATCAGAACCTCAATGAATTGTTTCAGAATTCCTGTTTCCCTTTTCAGGTTATACGAGAAATCGTTGGATGACAATTTTGGATTAAAAATACCCGTGAGGTAAATTTCTCAGCTTCAATTTATTGATTTTCAGATTATTTGCCTCATATCTGTGTTTGCCAGTATGTCCACAAGAAGCAACGAGTAAAATGGAGGAATAAGTTCTTGAATAGTCAAATAGGTTGTAATGTATCTCTTGTAGCTCTAGGGAAACAAGTTTGGAAGTATCTCTAATACTTTCTGTTTGCTTCACATCATTAGCAATGAAGAGCTAAGGTGTTTGAAAAGAAGTTTGCTGATTGAAGCCTTAGCTGCTGAGCTGCCGACAGACACAATATACTTTGGACGCCAAGTGGTTACTTTGAAATTGGACCCCGTAACTTCATACTCTTTACTCAAATTCCAAGATGGGAGTCTCCTAAGAGCCAAGGTATTGCTTTGGCACCTCAATTTCAGGCGTTAATATTGAAGAGATCAGTTGGACCAATCATCTGATATATTATGTCATCATCTAGGTAGTGATTGGATGTGATGGAGCAAACTCCATAGTTGCCGAGTACTTGGGACTGAAAGCTCCCAAGCTTTTGTCTATGTGCTCAACACTTGGATTCACAAACTATCCAGATGGGCATGGTTTGGACAATGAGTCTATTAGAATAATGAAAGGAGGTGTGTCAGTAGGGAGAGTTCCAGTGGATGACAAGCTTGTTTACTGGTTTGTAGGACGAGAACAGGCTTCTAAAGGTGAGTTACCCTCACACTTCTACCAGTAACAACAGTCAAAATCCTCACTTGATCATTTGGAAGCATGGTTAGTTACTAGCTACATAACCTTAGAGATTCATTTTGAGGAGGAATGAAGTCCTCCCTGTAATATTCCCATAATGAAAAGAATTGCCCCCAAGACAACTTCCAATTCCATGATTGCTGTGCCTAATTCTTGCTTACTATTGAGCCTTCTTGGTTTGTATGGCATTGTTTCGTAGTTTGATTGCTTTGTTCATTGGAACAGATTTGACCACATTCAAAGACACTGATGGAATAAGAGAATCAGCAATTGAATCGGTTAAGGATTTCCCAGATGAGATAGTGGAAATGGTGAAGATAAGTGACGCAAACTCATTGATTCTAGCAAGACTGAAGTATCAAACACCATGGGAAATTCTACTAGGCAACTTTAGAAAAGGTGCAGTTGTAGTTGCTGGAGATGCAATGCATGTAGTAGCCCCATTCCTTGGACAAGGGGGCTCAGTTTGCCTGGAAGATGCAGTTGTACTTGCTAGATGCTTGGCCAAGCATATGGAGGTTAGTGTGAATCAAGATGGGCACAGAATCACCAAAGGAGTGGAAGCAGGCCTTGATCACTACGTAAAAGAAAGGAGGATGAGATTGGTGTGGTTGTCCACACAATCTTATTTGATCGGCCTGCTAACTGAGAATTCATCCAACTTGGTTCGTCGTGGATGTCTGTGGCTCCTTGCAACTCTTTTTCCAGACACCCTTTGGCATGTTCGCTACAATTGTGATCATCTCTAATTCAGAAACAGTGCCCTCATGTTTATACACGAACAATTAACGTCAGTTATGCTGTTCCCGTGATATCTGTTATATTTGTTCTTTGGATAGAAATTTGTCTGGCCGAATTGATTTACAGAGTGTAGCCTCTTCTGCCTAAGTCCCAACTTATTTTACCTAGGAATTGTAGTTCCACCTCACATGTTCTAAGAATTTATACTAGTTTTCGTTGGAGGTATTTCACTTGCCAATTCCAAGCACCTCACGCTAGGATTTATAAGTCCTCATTTTATAATATGACCATAGGTGGGCCGAGTCCAGCCAGCAACATTTATTCAGTCACAATTAGGGAAGACAATCGGTCAATTTTTGCTAGGGCTAGGCTCGGCCGATTGGCCCGAGCTCGAGTTAGACTTGACTCTGCCTAACTGATATCATTTTTATTTTTAATTAAAAATAAAAGAAAATAGGTTAGTCGAGTTTAGAAAACGTCACTTTTTGCAATAGTTGTTCAGCTTTGATCCAGACCGAGCCTAAGCCCTAGTCCGAGCCAAAGCTTAGCCTAACTTGAAGCTCCATTTTTTGAAAAATCAAGTCCAAAGGCCTAGTCAACTCAGGGTCTGTTAACTTCAGGCTAAGCTAGGTTGAACTAGACCCAATTGTCATTCCTACTTTTAAGTGTATATCTTATCAATTAACCCCAATTGTTACACTAACACATTCATATGTAACTCAAAACATCCATTTCTTACTCAAACTAGTAAATTAGGTTCAATATGGTTTATGAGTGCACACAAGTGTTCAAATGTTCTCATTAACTTCTCTAAGGCTTTAAACAAGTCTCTAACATGTCAAAAGGTCTTCCCATAACTTAATTACAATTTCTTTATGCCTAAATCAAGTTAAATATCATTAAATACATAAATTAATTGTTACAATGAATAATACTAATATTTAGTATATTCAATTAACTGATACGTACCTTTGACTAACCAAAACCATATTAAGTTGAAAGTACCAACTAGTTGTAACTTGTAAGTTGTTTAGCTAACTGAACTCCCAAAATAGAAACCTTTTTATCGTGTCCACTTTGTGAAAAGATTTTGATTAATTAATATGCCCATATTAGTTAAGAGTAAGATTGCGTATTATTGGACCTCTCAAAATTTTGCACATAAGTGAGATTGTTACTTAATTGTTGTTAGTTTGTTTGTTTGTTTGATATGCGTCTATTAGATAATTGATCGTACACAAAATAATTAACAAATTTATAAAATTATACTACAAAGTTTTTTAATTAAGAGATAACAAATTATTTGATGCAAAAAATATAGTTTAAAATCTTTCAAAAGTCTCCTTTTTAATGATTAAGAGGATTCTTTTTAAACTTTTTTCAAATTTCTTCTTGATTATGATAGAATATATGTAATATGGATTAAATATAAATGACCATGCAATAATTGAATTGCTAAATAATTGGGAAGAACAATTCAAGAGTTTTAAAAATTTATATTGGTTGAATTATAAATGAAATGCTTATTAGTCTTATCTTGACTTGATCTTGTATGGTCTTGAAATTCACTTGAATTGCATATGTACTCCACTTTACTCATTCTATATCTTCATACTTAATTTGAATTAATTTTTCTATTTGATTACTTTGCTCTTGAATTTGATATTTCACATATTATTTAATTCTATTATAATTGAATTATTAATATTATCAAAATTAAGTTCATTGAAGGAGAGCCTTGGAGCAACTAGTAAAAGTTGCTCCTTTATGACCAGAAAGTCACAGGTCCGAATCATGAAAATAGTCTCTTCGTAAAAAATACAAGATAAGGTTGCGTATATCGATGACCCTCCTTAGACTTCTACAAAGTAGAGAGCCTTGTGTATTAGGTATGTTGAAAAAATCAAAATTAAATTCATTAATAATAATATGTTATTATCATTTAAATTATGATTTAGGACTTCTCTTGAATTGACAATATTAAATTCTATAAATTATAAAATTAGATTGTTGTCCTTATTAAGATATATATGATAAATTTTCCAAGTTTTAAATATACTAAATATTGCATATTGTGTTTGAATTTAAATTTAATGTTAAACATGGAAAGTTCACTTTTGTTAAAGTCTAGTATTATATCAGATGTCATTATATATTAAAAAATTTTAATAACACAATTTTTGGTAAAAGTACTAAATATAAAATTCCTCATAAGATATACGAGAGGAGGTGAATTGTATATATTCGTTTTTCCTTATTTGATACTAATTAGTGAGATGCTTGATCTAAAGAATTATTGTGACAAATTCATAAAAAACAATTACAAAACACATATAACAATAATAAAAGGAAAGGGCATATTTTGACCTAGACATTTTTAACTAGTGAAGAAAACATACATACAACATCATATTTATCACAGGTGAGAAGGAGCCCTCACAAACATCTTGCTTTATTATAAGTAAAGAGTAACCATTTAAAAATCTTATTTAAAACCAAGTGTAATTCTCACAAAGAATATTTCAAACAATTTTTCAATTGTAATAATTGCACAATCATATGATTCAAAACATTCATTTCTTCCTCTGTAATAATAAATTATGGTCTAATATACCTTATGTAATACACATATGATCTCTCTATCCTCTAAAAGTGTGAGATCCCACATTGGTTGGAGAGGAGAGCGAAGTACGCCTTATAAAGGTACTAATACCTCTTCTCCATATACGTGTTTTTCCGGATGTGGAAAGAATAAAACTGTGAAGGCCTTGGCCCAATGAACAACCCAAAGTGAATAATATCTGCGGGCGAGTGGTCTGAGCTGTTACAAATGGTATCAAAATCGGTTTCTGACCAGTTGTGTCAGTGAGAAAGCTGGGCTCTAAGAAAGGTAGATTGTGAGATCCCACATCAATTGGAGAGGGGAACGAAGTATGTCTTATAAGGGTACGGATATCTCTTTCCTATAGACGCATTTTCTCGGGTGCGAAAAGAGCAAAATCGTGAGAGCTTT
>JANKOD010000191.1:4210668-4221951 GCA_026284645.1 Erythroxylum acuminatum
AGACCTAAATTCTGAAAGAACCCTACACACCAGTGACCCTGGCAGTTCCTGATAAGTCCTCCGGCTGCGGCAAGATGTGAGCACCGATTAACAGCACCATCCGTATTAACCTTGACCCAACCGTTTAGGGGTTTAGTCCAACCGATTACCGCACCCACAGGAAGCCCCTGACACGGAAAAACCCGATTTTCCAGATCACTAGCACGAATGATCCAACGCGTGTACTCCAGGACTATAGTATGACCTTCAAGTGGCCAAGTAAAATCCGTCTCAAAAATGCTATTATTACGCCATTTCCACATAAACCAACAAGCTACACCAAAGATAGTAGACCACTCAGTCCGATTCCAAAGCCCGTTAGGACGGATATTAGATCTAAGCCAGATGTCGTCCTCTTGCCTGAAGAAATCACCACCAATCAGATCAGGCGGGAATTTATGCCAGAATGATCGGACCCTAATACAGTCCCTTAAGGCGTGAAGAGTCGATTCCTCCTGTCCACAGAAAGAACACCCACCCTCCATCGTCATGTGCCGGGTCACCCGTTGTTGATTAGTTAACAGCTTTCGCTTCGCCACCAGCCAAAGAAAAGAGCGTATGCGCTGCGGTCCCTGCCATTTCCAAATATCTTCCCAATGTCTGTTGAGGACATCCGTGTGGATATTCTCAATAAGCTCATAAGCAGACGCGACGGTAAAACGCCGATGAGAAGTTTGGCCCCAGATCAAAGTGTCCTCCTCTTGGTCATTAAGCTGAGTGGACGCAATGGTCAAGCAAACGGTGGCTGGGAGAAACTGCTGGAAAACTTGCCATTGCCAGTTGCCACTGAGATCCTGAAAATCCAAAACGGACGCATGGAGCATATTCTCAGGAATTTCCACGTGCGTAACTAAAAAAAGCGGACCCCAATCATCTAACCAGTGATCAAGCCAGAATAGGATATGCCGACCATTTCCCAGTTTCCACTTAGCGCCTTGGCGAACAATATTCCATGTCGCTGCAATCCCTCGCCAAATAACCGAAGCGCCAGAACGGGCTAAAGTCTGAGGGAGATGATGAGTATCTATCCTATATTTAGCCCTAAGGGACTGGACCCACAAAGCCTAAGGGCAAGTAATTAAGTCTCAACCGAGTTTCGTAAGGAGAGCGTCATTCATAGATCGAATACGTAACTTATGAAGTGAACTTTGGTGGTGATAATTGGTGACTTATTACACTTTTAAACTATTCCCCATAACGTAACCACCAAGTATTGTTGTTGGTTTATGTATTGAGTAATAAAAGAGGTTCGGTTTAGTAGACCCGACCCGTTTATAAAATCAAACCAAAGTGACAAAAACCCTAGGGGGAGAGGGATTTCGTTACAGTCACCAGCGCACAGGGAAGGAGAGAGAGAAGAAGAGGAAGAACAAGAAAGATCAGATAGAGAGATGGCTGATCGGCTCACTCGTATCGCTATAGTCAGTGGCGATCGGTGCAAGCCTAAAAAGTGCCGTCAGGAATGCAAGAAAAGCTGCCCCGTTGTTAAAACCGGTAAACCTAATTTTTGGGTTTCGACGCGATTCTCTTTGTTTGGATGTGATTAATTGACAATTCTACTTTCTGTTTGATCGTAAATTAAATACTTTTTCTAGTAGTACAAATTATTTATTTTGGGCTTGATCGCGAAACCTGTGGTTTTCAATCTTACAAATTAGTACTTCGATTTTTTGTGATGTGTTTTGTTCGTTTTTGGTTGGATTCGATTAACAGGGAAACTGTGTATTGAGGTCACGCCTGCCTCTAAGATAGCGTTTATATCTGAGGAGTTGTGCATTGGATGTGGTATCTGTGTTAAGGTTTGTAATTCATATCTCAGACAACAGTTGTTTTTGTCCCATTAATATGTTTGTGTTTTATGGAAGATTGATTAATTTATATCTTTATTCAGAAATGTCCCTTTGAAGCTATTCAAATCATCAACTTGCCCAAGGATTTGGATAAGGACACAACCCATCGATATGGCGCCAATACCTTTAAGCTGCACAGGTTAGTTAGGTGTTAGCTCTTTGAGGAAATCGTTGTTTGTTCATTTTGTAAATTGATGTGATCGATTGCCCTAATTTCAGGTTACCAGTCCCAAGGCCGGGACAAGTTCTTGGCTTAGTTGGAACAAATGGTATTGGGAAGTCAACTGCTCTCAAAATTTTGGCTGGAAAATTGAAACCAAATTTGGGACGGTTCAAGGCAATGCCCGAATTTTTATTTGCTTAAATTCTGTGTTTTGGTTTATTATTGGTTTAACTTTTTGGCTATTTTCTTTTCATTGCAGAATCCTCCAGATTGGCAGGAAATTTTGACCTATTTTCGTGGATCTGAGCTGCAAAACTATTTCACTCGCATTCTGGAAGATAATTTGAAGGTGATTTCTACAGTCCTTGTAGGCTGGCATACTTGTGCCTATAAATCTAGATGTAATGATATTCAACTGCTTCGAGTTCTTCCTTCTCATTACTAAGCTTCTTCGACTATCTTGGTGCCTTGGCTTTATTTTGGATAAATCATTTTAACATGAGCTTTGCAATTTATGATGTTTAGTGGGGTTTTTCAATTTGTACGTTAGAACAGAAAATGAATTGCTGACTTCTTTTACTTATTGATGGTCGAGGTGGTTCCTTTATACTACAAATTTGTCAGACTTGATTCAAAAGTTGCATGACCTTTTGCAGTAATGGTAGATGTCCTGTCATTTTTCATAACGTTGCTGATTTAGTTTCGTAATCCTCTTTCATTTCGATGCGTCCTTTGTCTGATAATCTGATCAAGTGTAACAAGTTTTACATTCTTTTAGAGAAACATATTATGTGTAAAGATTTTCAGGAAAAGGTGTTACTGGATAATGATTTTAACCTGATGGTGCTTAGTGTTATCAGGTTCCCTAATCCTTGTGTATGTGTTTTTTCTTGTGATTACATTTATTTATATCTCATTCAGCTAAAGATACATGTAATCTTCAACAGGCTATCATCAAGCCCCAATATGTTGATCACATTCCAAAAGCTGTTCACGACAATGTGGGGGTGGTCCTCAGCCAAAAAGATGAGAGAGATATGAAAGAACAACTTTGTGCTGACCTTGAGCTGAACCAGGTTATAGATCGTAATGTGGGGGATTTGTCAGGTGGAGAACTCCAGAGATTTGCTATTGCTGTTCTTGCTGTACAGAATGCTGATATATATATGTTTGATGAACCTTCAAGTTATCTTGATGTCAAGCAGAGGCTTAAAGCAGCACAAGTAGTCCGATCTTTGCTCAGACCTAATAGGTTAGACATCTTCCTTTATTCTTTTTTTTAATTAAATATTTTTGTATACTTTGGAATTTAACTTGGTTTTACTTTCATTTCAGCTACGTAATAGTTGTGGAGCATGATCTTAGTGTCCTGGATTATTTGTCAGACTTCATTTGCTGTTTATATGGGAAGCCTGGTGCATACGGGGTTGTGACACTCCCCTTCTCTGTTAGAGAAGGTATTAATATATTCTTGGCTGGATTTGTGCCAACTGAGAATTTGCGATTCCGGGATGATTCTTTGACCTTTAAGGTAAATTTCTGCTATTTCTTCCATTGCTGTTATTGATGTGGGCCCTTTTGCAGACTCATTCTTTATCTTTAATATTTTTTAGGTTGCTGAGACGCCGCAAGAGAGTGCTGAAGAGATTGAAACATATGCGCGATACCGATATCCAACCATGACTAAGACTCAGGGCAATTTTAAACTTCGTGTGGTTGAGGGTGAATTCACAGATTCCCAGATTATTGTGATGTTGGGTGAAAATGGAACAGGGAAAACAACATTTATCCGTATGCTGGTAAAACATTTATATTCACATCTTCACTTTTTATTGCTGCAGCATGAGGTTTCTGGCTGCTTGAATAAACTTTGCATTTAATATGCAGGCTGGTTTACTCAAACCTGATACTGTGGAGGATTCAGATGTGGAGATACCCGAATTCAATGTTTCTTACAAGCCCCAGAAGATTAGCCCCAAATTTCCCTCTACTGTTAGAAACTTGCTACATCAAAAAATTCGTGATTCTTATATGCATCCTCAGTTTGTTTCTGATGTCATGAAGCCACTTCTTATTGAACAACTAATGGATCAAGAAGTGCTTAATCTATCTGGTGGAGAATTGCAAAGAGTTGCATTGTGTCTCTGCCTTGGAAAGGTAAATACTATCTGCCTTCCACCTAAAAACCTCCTTGTCGGTGAATGGATTATATCAACTTTATCTGTATAGTTGATGCTTTCTGCTGCATGATAGTGTTCTGCGAGGAAAGTATCTTTGAGTAGATTTTATTACACTGATATGCATTTTTTTAAATTACAATCTGATTTGCATTTTTGGATTAATGATAGCCATATTTTGCAATTTTTACACTTTTATAACAATTCATAGGGTGACTTTATCATTTATGTGAGGTTGTGAGTCAATTTTAAGTTGGCTAGAGTGCTGGGAGAATCTTCAAGATGTGTTATGAGGGGATTGCACCAAACAGAAGCCATTCTTTTCTTTATATGACTGACCTGCCTTTTGATGTATACGTCAGATTTTGTACCCAACTTCTCGTATATATTAAGTTACAACTGCTTATTCACTGTTACTCGAGTCAAGATTACCTACACTTGGCACATTAAGCATGTTAGATGTGTGAAATGTTTTAACTTTTAAACTTTCATGTGATGGCAATTGCTCTTGCAGTCTTCATCATTGACTATGAAAAGTTTATACAAACAGAAAGCAGTAGTTTTTAATCGATTGAGCTGACTGATTTCGTTGTGTACTGTGGATGTTTCATCTTGTTTACAGCCTGCAGATATTTATCTGATAGATGAACCGAGTGCATATCTTGATTCCGAGCAACGTATTGTTGCTTCAAAAGTCATAAAGAGGTTCATACTCCATGCAAAGAAAACTGCCTTCGTGGTGGAGCATGATTTCATAATGGCTACGTACCTTGCTGATAGAGTCATTGTTTATGAGGGCATACCATCTTTGGATTGTACGGCAAATTCACCCCAGTCTTTACTGACTGGAATGAATCTATTCTTATCTGTAAGCTTATCAAACTCTTCTACTGATAGCTTTTTGGGACAAAATGTAAACTGTTGAACTGCATAAAACTCTTGGTATCAACCTAACATGCGTTTGCTGGGTGAACAAGTACAACATAATTGTTCTGTAGAGTCCCAGCTTTTTTTGTCATAATCTGTCTTCTCTTACTCCCTTGTTTAAAGTTTCTTGTTACTTGAAGTCGCTTAAATATTTCTAAGCTGCAGAGACACTGATTCAGCCAATGATATTTCTAAACAATGTCTCTCAACAAAATTTACCTCTGCTTCTTTGATGTCTTGTTCCAATCTTGCCACTCAGAGTTCTATTTTTCATGCACACTGCATTAATATATATATTTTTCGAAGTAACTGCATTCATATATATTGTTTCTCTTTTAGTCTCTCCCATGCGTGTGCATCAGCTGATGCTAATAGATTCACTTTGTGCAGCATCTGGATATCACATTTAGGCGAGATCCTACAAACTACCGACCAAGAATCAACAAATTGGACTCAACTAAGGACAGGGAACAGAAATCTGCTGGCTCATATTATTACCTGGACGATTGACATGATTAATCAACAGGTTTCACCCCTCCCTATATGCCAATCCCTTTTGATGGATTATTCATTTGCTTGCTATTATTGTTGCAGAGTTAAAAGGGACATCCGAGTATTTTGTGAACCTCGGTCGAAGTGATCGTTGCACGTTGAATACTTTACCTGGTGAGGAGGCCACATTATGAGTCTACTGGAAGGAGCACTAGTTTGTTGCTTTTGCTGAAATGAGTCAATTGGTCATTAATAAAACCAATAGTAATTTCCGTTCTCTTATAAGCATGGTTTTTGGTTCACCGGTTTTGATTCTGACATCAAGTAAGTGAATTGCTATGTCAACTAGTATTTCGTGCGGTTGCTCCTTCGCCCATTAGTATTTGGCTCGAAGGAGGAATTGCTAAGCAGATACCTGTATTTATATTTTGTAATTGCTAGGTTAGTATTTATCTATTTCTAAGTGGCTAGTACAAAGGGATTATAGATATGAGGTTTCATGGTACTAATGGTGATAATTTAAGGCCTCGGATTTAAAATTTTGCTTTTAATGAAATGAAAAAAGAGGATTGTTTGTTACATAGCCATTTGGGGAATATGTTATGTTGGTGTATGTTGAATGGATGTGATGAATGGTGTAATTGACCTGACAAGGTTTGGTTTTCAGGTAAGGAGTTTCGATTCCTGAACACACCTGAAGGGACTCTTAAACACTTTTAAGTGTATTAAAACAAGTGAAATCAAGGCGTGACAATATATGTCAAGTTACTTGCATTTAGTATCACAATACGGGGGAAGCCTCAGTTCTCTTATTTTTCTACGGCAAAACTTGTTCGCATCTCGCATTTAACTCATATACATACTATCTGAGTGATGCAGAAACAAAACAAGAAACCTTAAAAGGTTGGTCCTATAAAGTCCTGACGAAATCAAGAAGGGTAAGATGTATCCTCCTGTCTAAGCGTATATGGTAATGAACTTCAGATTCATACAGAATATTTGATTTCTTTAAACTTACCCCACCCTTACATATAAAATCGAAGTCCCAACATTTCACGTAACTGAAAGAAAACAAAAGTGCCGACCAGACCGATAACGTGCATGAAGGAAGATAGTGAAATAACGTAAGAGCATTACAGGAGGTCTCAAAAACCTCGTCTTGTTCAATTTCTAGCTCTTATTGATTCAGCGTGAAGGAAGATAGTCAAATAACGTGAGAGCATGACAGAAGGTCCCAAAAACCTCATCTTGTTCCATTTCTAGCACTCATTGATTCCATCTTGTATTACACACACAAGTTAAACAGAACAAATCAGTTAAAAGTTTCATCATGATTCATACTTCATCACCCCCCACCAATCTTCACTGGTTTACTCCTTAATTTCCCACTTTTTGGTAACAAGTTCCTGTCTTTCTTGCAAACACGTGAATTCCAATGAGACAAAGAACTAGCTGTATTCAATTCAGAAATAACAATTACGTGTGAACTATTGCTTAAATTTCTAAATGTAAGTTGCAACGTTCTTGTAACTTGTACAATGTATTGGACATTATATGACAAAACATAGTAATCGCAGGGTTCTTGACAACTTCTTGTGATACAAAATCTTGTACGTGAAGCAGTGCCCACCCACTAATCTATTAACATTAACCTACTTAAGCTTATAGGTGAAGCTGTGTTACATTTCTTGCAAATGCAAGCTACTCCAGAACTCAATATATATACATGAAGCTGGAAATGCATCCAAGAGCAAGTCCAATTATAAGTTGGTGTTATCTACATTTCATCTTCTTTTTAACCATGAAGAACTCATCAACCACAACCATGGCTGCTCTTATAACGCTCCTTCTTTTACTTGCTCCAGCTTCAATAACTGCAATTTCATGCAGCGACGTGCTTAAGGACCTGCGGCCATGCGTCAGCTACCTTCAGAACGGCAGTGGTAATCCACCTGCAAATTGTTGCGCTGGAGCTTCTGCTCTTGCCTCCGCAGCAACCAGCAGTGCCGATAAGAAGACCGCCTGCAACTGCATCAAGACCGCCGCCAACAAAATCAACCCCATCCCTCAACTTGCTCAGGGTCTTCCTGGCAACTGCGGAATCACCTTGCCGTTTACCGTCTCACCTAATATGGATTGCTCCAAGTAAATGCACCGAACATCTTTCACTATATCGAGTTACAACTTTCATTATATCGAGTTACAACTTTCATTTCTCTTGTCAAATTTATGTATGATTGCATCTAACTCATACCTCTCTTGTGTTGCTGTGTCTTCTACTGCAGGGTAAGCTAACGTAGAAGGTGGAGACTGGACATCGTTTGCATGTACTGCTGCCTTTCGGACATCTTATTACCTGCTATGGTATATTATATATATATATATATATTCAATAATGATTGTGTGGAGATAAGGATATGTATTTGTTAGCCTAGTGCCTGTAATACCTTATCGGTGAAAATGAAATTCTTTTTTTGTAATAAGCTGCAATGTTGCTATGTATGGATATTGCCCTGAGACCTGAGGAATAAAGCTTAGTTTTTCTATGTTTTTGGCCCTTACTGATCTTTTGGTATGTGCTGATTATATCAAGCTTTCTGCATATACCATCCACAAGATGGCAAACCTTAAACAAGCTTGAATCTTAAAGTCGATTTAAGAAATTAAAATCGACAAAAATTAGAAATAAAAAAATAATCAGATCTGGAAAATTACTGAACAAACCTTAGTTTCGGGCCACCTACGTTATAGTATGGATCATCGATATAAAATTAAATTTATTAATAAATACTCATTGAATAGTGTCTTTTTTAGGATTAAATGAATTGAAACATGTATTCTAATCATTCTTATTAACCAACAACTTAGATACGATCTTAAGTTTGATTAGTTAATAGCTTTAAGAACTAAGAGAATCAGTGAGCAAGACAATACAATATTTCTTAGAATTTCCAATCCCTAACGTAAAAGATGGTAATCCTATTTGCCACTTTGGATTAGCAAAATTGAACGTCAAATCTTACTAATCTGGCTGTAGATTAAAGAAATCGATTTTTAGTTACGCACCGTAGAGATTAATTAATTCAATCAAGAAAAGTAATACGAAAGACACTTAATATTAGTCAATGAAATAAACTGTATTAAGAAAATGTCACACATACGAGATGATAATGTTGGTTTCTTTCAACTAAGAAGAAGGATTTAGCTACTTATAACAGTGATGAAACTTGACAAAAAAAATAGCAGAACATCTGGTCTCCATCCCTGTCTTTTTCCAGAAAGAAACAAAAAAACTCCTAAAAAGCCAAACAAAAACGTGAAAGATAAGATGTCTAGAAAGGTCTTCGTCCTCCCTTCTTAAAGTTATTTTATTAGATACACTTCCCCACAAAATCAAGTAGCAAAACAACTTGATTTCCAAAATATTTAGAATTCTAAGTCTCTCGAACCTGTTTTAAAATCAGACTCTGCTGATAAATTTTTTCTTTGCACATGCCCACGCTTAGCCAATAACTTTTCTGTCAGTTAAAAATTCGAACTGCCTTTTCTTTTCTTGCATATTTTTTATTTAAATTCGTCTTTCATGTGTTGAAAATCATCTAACAACAATTAAGTAACAAGTCCATTAACTTTAAATACAAATTTCAACACATGAAAGAGGTTTATATCTAAAGTTAGCACTAAAATAATAACTTATCATGATCATATGTTATAGTAGCATTCTTAACTTGTATCCTTAATTTTGCACAACAGGATATCATATGAGACACAAATTAGATGATGATCAGTCTTATTTTTATAGCATCAAACAAATCTAGGTTGTGTAGTTGTACAGAGCTAATATATATAATCTGAAATGGTAATTAACCTAATGAATTATGACGTGTGATTATTAATATACTTGAAATTGTAATGAATCTAAACAATGGAGTAGATTGGACCATACCAAGTGAACCTAACATTAGGACTTTCTCCGATTGCAACAAGAATACATATGTACTAAAACATACGATGTGTCAATTGGAATGAATATCATCTATCATTTGGACTTAATTATATCTCCTACTCGTACCTGATGAGTTTAGCTAATTAGAATTTTGCAATTTCTTATGTTTATTTAATAACCCAAGTGACTAGGATACGATGAGAGCTCGTTGTTATACATCTGTTAGGAATATATGATATCTCGATTAATGTATTAATTTTTTACTAGATTTAGTATTCATATCTCGCATTCTTAATCTCATTTACTTCGTATCATTAATGTTGTCAATTCTCTTATTAAGAGCCAGACTACTTTTAAATATGTTTTTTTATATGAGTAAATAAACAAAAATGATAATCGCCTATTTTAAATTCTTTTAATTTGAATTTAATTTGCTTTCTTAAAATTGTGACATACTATCATATCATAAATGATCTTCTAGTAACATTCTAAGTTATCAAATCTTAAATTTAATTCTTAAGAATTAAATAAGAGTCATGAGGGTGTAATATGAGACTCATTTAACCTTTATAGTTTCTATAACTTATATTAATCCCTTTAAATGGTTGATTTTTGCACACATAATAAGAGTCATATCTCATATGTTGTAGTATTAACTCTTTTTCATTTGGAGAGTATGTTTTTTGTTAATGCAATGCCGTATATCTTTTGTTTAAACATACTTAATGTTTAACTTGAGTTTATTATTCCAGTCTTTAATTCATCTTTCTAAACTCTTAGTTGACAATTTAATACATATATGATGACCATTCGATTACTTAAAAATAATTTCTTTTTTACTTATTACCTATGGTGATATTCATGGTTTAAGTTTCTTATTCTTGCTCTTAATTATCACCTTGATAATGAACTTAAAACATGTCTCATCTCTAATTATCACAAATATTAGAGGCGATTGTTCACTACTAGAAAAATGGAGTTTAACGACGGAAATTACCGACGGAATTTGTACACATTAATTCCGACGGTAAACTTATTTAGCGACAAAATTTACTAACGGAAAAAAACGTCAGAAATACGAGTGTCGGTACATTTACCGACAAAACTTTTGTATTCGGTCGGTAAATTTATGTCAAAAATTTACCAACGGGTTTGATTATTCCATCGGTAATTACCTACGAAATTTTTTTCCGTCGATAATTACCCACAGTTTTTTTTTCGTCGGTAAATCCAATATATTTTACCAACGAACATTTGTTTCTGTCTGTAAATTTGCTAAAAATTATTTTTTAAAATTTACCTGCAAAGTGTTCAGTTTCTCTGGTTACCTTTTATTTTTTGGCCAAGACATTCATCAAGACAAAGGAAGTTTGGCTAGTGTCTATGGACCTATCTATCTAAGCTTTGCCTCGGCAATAAACTGTGTCTTGTGGTTAGCTCCCCGAACTTGGTCAGAGAAGTTGCTCGAGCCCAAGACAAAATCTTTGTGAACCACAACCCATCCCGCACTGCTAGAATCAGAAATTTATCCCAACATCACAACTAAATTCACGTCTTGTCCCTTCTATCACTGCCATTTATACCTTAAAGTTGTTTTCCAATCACAAAATATACAAATAAATGAAAGTAATTAAACACCCAAATTAACTTTCATCCAATATACGAAAAAACACAGGACAGTATTTGCAA
>JANKOD010000191.1:4238821-4251974 GCA_026284645.1 Erythroxylum acuminatum
AAATGTATTTCAATAATCTAAGGGCAAATTTGTCCGAAAATAGCTAATTGAGGTATCTTGAATGAGAATAAAAAACAAAGGGGGCTAAGGTGAACGAATTAAAAACACAAGGACTAAGATGAATAATCAAGTATATCACAGGGGCTGTTTTATATGATTTACCGATAAAATTAGTTGTTTGTCATCTTGCCTTCTTTCTTTTCATGCACTTTGATAAGTTTTTGAAATACTAAGAATGATAAGTAAAATCATATAATAAAAATAAAAATTATTAACTTTTTATTTTTTTTAGTATATGACCAGTTATCTATTTATTTTAATTTAATTTAATTTATTGTATTTTTTAATTTTCCTTTTATTTATTTTTTAATTTTTTATATTTCATTTTTATTTATGTAGGCTCTTTGAAAACAACTTTTTAACTAATTGAGAATAAAGCTGTGTACCGTTAGATCTCTCCGTTTCTCACTAGTAATTGCCTTGGACCCTGTTGGCATTTTAACCGGTCATGCACGCTTGCCTTGTGTCAATGGTATTGCAGAGTGAAGCTGGCACTTCAAGCGGTCAACATATGCATATGAATCCAAATACTATATTATTTTGTTGTTTAATTTATTAAGGTTTAGGTAGCCATTTTCCAAACGTTGAACTTTGAATCGCCTCCTGAGGGTTCTATTCATTAACAATCACCTATGAAAGCAGCTTCTTTTGACTAACCTGCAACTGCAGACACACCTTTTAAAGCTCGTTCCTATTTTCAGACAGGTTTTCATTCTCAGGAGCCGGTAACTTGTATGAAAAATCTAAGCTTGCCCAGCTTTGAGGAGAGTCCGAAGCAGCGTTGGACACGAACTGACAACTATCAGAACAGCTGACCTGAGTTTCAGTTCTCACACTGATCGTCAGTCTGAGCAGTCATCGACCATCATTTTCTCTTATTTAAACAGGTAAAGAGCAGCTTATGGTTGAGAGGTTTCATTTAGAGTAGAATATGAGTCTGGTTTCTGGTTCTATAAAGGTAGCTTTGAAAAGAGAGAACTTTTCCGCATAATCAGGGTTGTAGGTGCTAGATCCATATTACTGACAGAACACCTACTCTTGTCCTGATAATACGCAAAAGGGTATTCACCCACTCCTCTTTCCAAGTATTTTGTTCCCTACTTGCAACTAAGAACCCCACTATATTGGATGAAATCAAGTTCTGGAGATGCCTCAAATTCCCAGCAGCATATCATGCTCAGGATAGCTTAACGATTTCATTCATTTTCAGCTATGAGTGGTAGTGTGGCACAGTCTCTATTTTCAGCAACTTCACAATGCAAACATATCTCAAACTTGTAAACTCTGCCTACAAAAACTATGCAGATGAAGGCTGCCGGTGATTCATAAGTGTCCAGATGCCATCTTATTTTTCTTAAGCATGATTGACCATTGAAGTCCACTGACGTGTTTGTTTCTTACAGGTCTGTTGAGTGTAGCTTGAGTAGAGAGTCGAGTATCCAAGGCAATGGGATGCATATCATCGAAGTTCATGCCCAGATCGATGAGTTTTGGGGAAGAGCTGGGCCAGAGCATACAGAGGTCAGCCACTCTCTCTGGAAAGAGAGACTTTGCGACATCAAAAACTACAAATGACCAATTCCTTGTAAAAAGCAAACTCAGGTCAGAGGGTGTCTCAAAAAGTTACATCACACCTACACTGGAGCCTGATAATAGTCTGAACAGTGCTACATGGGAGTTTAGATCATGTCTAGAACACGAGGCACAGAAAAAACAAGAACCTCATGTTCTCATGGCGATGCAATGTTCTCCACAAGACAATCTAATTCGACGGTCTCTAAGTTACCATTGGCTTCCGGAGAATAAAGTACTTTCCCCTTATCCAGAGAGTTTGCACGGGCCTGAAGAGGAAATCAACAATTACAGGGGCTTGAGAAAACGAGCTTGGAGCTTCCATACAATAGAAGAATATGACGCCTTGCTAGAGAAGATTAGGCTGTCTACAACACTTCAATCGGATAGCAGGGATCATGGTTCAATGACAGAGGTGCAGCTTAACGCTTCACAATCCTCATTACATCCAGTTGATCACAAGGGCGATCCAATCGAATACGACAGGGACGTCATTCAAATCCAGGAAATGCAACCATCCAACCCAGACGTTTCACCAAAAGATAACTCTGAAGCTGTAGATAAAGCTTCACAAGAAGTAAATTCTACAAGTGTAGATACCTCCACCTTGATTGATCTGGAGCTAGAAAATAGAATACCTGCTGCAAATCCAAGCACATCTGGAGCAACTGAGGAAACTGAAGCTCCCAAACATTCTTTTGAGGAAGACACCTTAGAGAAGGGATCGAAAAGAAAGTTCATCGCAAAAAATTTAAAATCACTTGAAGTTCCACAAAGCATTCAATTTCAAGCAGTGGCAAGTCTAAGAGAATGGCTAGATGCTGGCGGACAAGTCTACTCTCCCGGAAGTTACATCACCCCAAAATTTGGCAGCGATCCCTTACCAAAATCTGGGACTGCCAATGAATATGATGACCAGTACATCTTCAATCCAGAGCTGGTGGCTGCATTTGAAGGATGTATGCAACAACTTGAAGAAGAAGCAGAGACTATTTTTGGACAGATTGGTGTAAACTTGGAGGAAGAAACTGCTGTGGAGAAGAAGCAAGTCTAAGACCTTTCACAAGTATAGAAGGATATGTGCCAATTATTGTGAAACATTTTAAGATCACTTTATAGCCAACAAACTTTTTCATAGAAGGCATTGATTGGTAGAATTATCCGAATCATCACTTCATCTCAACACATTCACACTTAGTTACTCAATTGCATTCTTTCAGTGATAGATAAAAGACAATAGATAAATTCCACACCAGTCCTGTCTTAAGGTAAGAAGCCATGACCAACAATTGTGAACCTATTAAACTTCAACTGCTACTGATCTCTATTTATTACTTCAGTTGAATTAAGCATGGTTCCAGGAGAAGCACAAAAACACACCAAAAGTCTGAAAAACAAAATATACACACCAGCTCCGAGTACTTTATTACTTCACAAAAACACACCAAAAGTCTGAAAAACAAAATATACACACCAGCTCCGAGTACTTTATTACTTTAGTCGTAGATGGATTCATCACCTAAATACATGCCCATTCATTATTAATCTACTGGAAAATTTCCCAATACTTGCTAGTCATTGCTTCAGCTTACAACCTTAACACTAATTCATGGCATATTTCTGGGTCCATGCTCTAGCCGTCTCCTCATAGCGGTTTCTATGGCTTTTGTATATATGGGCAATTTCTGGAACAAGTGGATCATCTGGGTTGGGGTCAGTTAGGAGAGAACAAATGGAAAGGAGGACCTTTGAAATGGTCAAGGCAGGGCTCCATTGCTCCTTGAGAATGTCCAGGCAGATACTACCATTTGAGTTAATGTTTGGGTGATAAACCTGATGATGAAAATACAGCAAAAGGAGTCAACGCTGATCATTCACATAAGATAAGCAAGAAACTCATAGAATTCCAACAGTAAAATAAACCTGCAAAGAATTGATTTTTGAACAAGGCAATTTAAGAATCCAAAACTATAGCCGAATCTTAGAAAATGAACTACAGTCTACAAACTTTAAATGAGGTCATGAAAGATACAAAAGGAAAGGGAAAGCAACATAGAATGATGAGCTATTGCGTATCATCAAGATTGAATTTTTTTTCAAAGTATTGGTGAGTATGATAATGAAGTAGCCAACATAATTGAAAATTCATTGCTAAAAAATTATGCTATGTTCCTCAACTAAAGAGCTGAGTATGGAATATTTTCAACATTTCTTATGTATATAACTGCAATATCCATGGCTATAAATCCATAGTCATTCGTTTAACAGAGAACCTTTTTGTAACAGCTATCCAACAACACAACAAAAAACATCTTTTTTCACCTTGGTTTGAAAATTGAGCTTGGGAGGCTTGAAAGGATAGTCAGGTGGGAAATGAATCATAACAAAGAAGACTCCACCAGCATAAGGGCTATCTGGGGGTCCCATGATAGTGGCTTGCCAGTGGAACAGGTCTTTACCAAGAGGCCCAGCACTGCATGATGTTGGTGGGTCTCTCTGCAAATCCTGAAGTTCCTTCTGTATTCTCTTGCTAGCCATTAACCCTTCTCCCTAACCCTCTCTCTCTCTATCTCTCTCTCATTCTTCTTTTTCCGAGTCTTTGAAAAAGAAGCTGACAGAAAGCAAACAAAATCAAGCAGTTAAAAGTTCCACAAACGAAACTGAGATCGGAAGCAGAGCAACTAAGACAAATAACAACCACCCCACATCAAAGTTCTCTTCTTTCTTAGTTTCTGAGCTCTGGTTTAACAAACAGATACTTACTTTAGAGTTCTCAATCCAGTCTCGAAAGTTGCAATCTTGAGCTCTGGTGACTAAAGCGTATAACGGTTGAAGAAGGCGGCTACTATGAATGAAATAGGAAGCTTATAGCTATTCAAACCCTTTTTTGGTAGAGTCTTCAACGCTTGTTTGTCCACTTCTTACAGGCATCTTATTATGTTTCTGAAACTTTAGTATCTATCAAAAACAGTACATGTTTTGAGGCTAAGGATAAAAATAGTAACATTTCATGCTAAATTGTCGAAAGAATGTATACAGGGCATAGTTAATAAACAAAATAATTATTAACTTATCCTTACGGGAAAGGAAGGTCGTAAGGACATATAAGCATGCTAGTGATTTATTTTTTTTAATGTAGGACAAATTTTCACTTATATTTCAACACTCCCCTCCCGTGTGTGCTAATTTAAGGCTCAACATGTGATACAATTTATCATGTTGAGGTGGCAACAATTAACCCAAGAGCAACCCACTATAATATCATGTTAAATTTTGTAAGATTGAGTTCAAATAAACCGAGCACGTATAAATCTCAGCGATGTTTCATCCTAAAACTAATTAATGATAGAAAGAGTTATATGCATACTTAACAGTCATATTTTTTCAAAACATAACAAACTTTCATTTATATTTCAACACACGGAGGCATGAAAAAGTTGGATAATTTGCAACTTTATTCCAATCTAATAGGAAACTGTTTTTTATACATTTATAAATAAGACTTGAAAATAAAAAATCCTAACTTTTCTTGTAATTTAATTTATTTTGTAAAATAACCATTAAATTAAGTTATCTTATCAAAAATTACGGTTCATTCAAACATGGTTTATCAAAAACATGATGCAACTTGAACAAAAATAACTCTGTTCTGAAGCAAACATTAGGTTCCAATCTCAACTTCTCAATAGAAGGACAACAAGACGAACCTAAAACTGATTCCCCTTTCGGCCCAGCCATTGCTTATGCTTTGCCTAAACATACGACTCCCCAACTTCTTTACAAATTCTTTCCTTATTTTACAAACTTATGGCTGCGCGGCTGCGCCGCCCTGGCCTCCCAGCTTGTGCCCTTCTGAAACATTGCCCTTAAAGCAAATTCAAAAGGCACAAGCATGTCTTTTCCAAACCCTTATCAACTGTATAATATGAGGCATCACCTCTTTGTTTGTACACCTTAATGTTGCATCCACTAACCCTCTGGATTCTCAGGAAAGTGGACACTGAAATGCGGACACCTACAAACAGCTACATACAAGGGCATAAAATCACAGTAAAGAGTCCAGATATCCATAATTCCTGCATCTGTTGTATTGAAGGAGGCTTCCGTAGGTGCGATCCCACACTCCAATGAAGAGGGATTCTGTATCGGGACTAAAAGACACACCAGAGATCTCCCCAAAAAAATCGATCTCCTGCTCTTTCTCAAACCCATTCTTTGCATCATATACATGCACAAAGTCAGCTGGTTCTGCCATTGCCATGAACTGCCCATCAGATGAAAATCGAATCGATCTAATGGCTCCCAAGTTGCCCTTGAGCACGGAGACAGATTTAGACAAGTTTCTGGCATCCCAAATACGGCAGGTCTTGTCTTGGTTCCCAGTGGCAAAGATGCGACCATCAGGATGCCATGCAGATGCAAATGAGTAATCCAAGTGTCCACATAAAGACGTAAGAGTCTACAAAAATAGGCTTCCAATTAGCCAAAGCCATCCAGAACCAGATGGAAAACATTTACATGAGATCTGATGAAATATTCAAGAAACAGGAGAAAGAAGTAACTACCTTTCCTGTTTGAGAATCCACCAGCTTTCCTTCTAGGTTGTCACCAACAATTGCAAGGAGCTTACCATCAGGACTCAACGAAGTATGCTGCAAATAGAAACAACAAGAAAGCAGATGATGTTACTCACTGGCATAAGAGAACATCAGACATGCAAGTTCGGATTACAATAATTTACTTCTTAAAATAGTTGTTAGGGAAAAGAAACATAAGGTAGTGTAACAGTCGTTACAGCCTTATGAATGAAGCAGTTTCCGTTAACAAACTAAACCCTAAAAGCACCAATTACATAAATTCAATGTAGGAGTGTGTTTGACCTTGAGCTTAGCTCAGCATTACGTAACCTCAAAGCTTAATGGATGGCGTCTTTTCCATTAGCAAGCCAAAACTCAAAACAGCCAATTATGTACATTCAACCTAAAAAAGGGTTTGACACTTGAGCTTGTTGCAAAACTTAGCACTAATCACACATTTGAGCTTAGCACATTGAAGCAATTAAACAAGGGACCATTTGATTCCACTTATGCTTTTTATTGTGATTTTTCTTTTATTCTCTTAATTTAGTTTCAAGTTTGTTTTCAAACAAAAAACAGAACTATTTGATTATTAATATCAATGTAAATACAATTTTATTACTGATAGTAAAAATAAATTTATTTTTAAAATTAATAAAATAATTAATTTTATTTTAATCTCTTATGTAATATTTAATGATAAATTATCATATTTTATTAAAATTGAATAATTAAATGAGTAAAGATTTTGTGAAATTTTGTTTGTAAACTAACATTTACTTAATAATAAACTAAAATTACTGACAAAATATAAAATCTAAGTCATTTTTTACAATTTTAGTTAGTTATGAAACATGACGAAATCAAAAACCAAAAAGAAAAACTAGAAACAAGAAACTCAATTAAGAAATTTCTTGTTGAATTTGAAAACGAATATGACTTTAAAAAAAAAAAGTTAAACCCATTTTTAGAGAACTGCTGACCAGGTATTACATGTGATCCCTAGGCTACAATAAAAATATTAACTAAAAATTTATAACTACTCTAGATGGCTCTCTTAAGATTTATAATTTCCCTATTATTACAAGAAATTGGAACCATATAGAATTTAGGTTAAAGTGGACCAAGGTCATCACTAGACTAAGAGAAGATAGGTTAGATGAAGAAAAAGGTTCTCCTGGCATGCTCTGCATATTTATTATTTTTACCTCCGTATTCCAGTAAAAAGACAGCACACAAAAGAGACTTACATTAACTGGCCAAGGGAAGGTGATATGCTTAGAAAGTTGAAATCTCTCCATATCAAAATCTCTAACTCCGCAGTCATTATTCGAAGCCATGAAATGAACTGCACCACTGAAAGAGCATTGACCTCAAGTGAGTTGCAATTCATAACATCTACCGGAATATTAATGACTTGGTTAAAATGAAGAGGCTGCATAAACTATCAGTCAACAAATAATAAAATATAACCTTGGATTATCATAGATCTCGACAGCATTTGTAATTGCATTATCATCGTAAGTTGTCCTGAAGCAGAAGCTAACTCCCGGTCGATCCAAGTACTGCATTCCAATGCAAAAGTTAATTATAACCAATCAAAATGTCACAGTAAAGATAAAGTAATAGATGTATATCAGTAAGCATATTATACCAAACTCACAAAACTTGAAAGAGAAAAGAAACAGGGAAGAAAAGGATGGATGCATTTGATTCAAGATCCAATGGGGGGGATTCCATTTAATTAGTATCACAACCACAAATTAGAATGACAAATCAAATGTAACAAAGATACCACAACACACGTAAAGCACGTGCTTACTCCATTGTATTCACAATCAGTACATATGCTGGCAAAGCCTACAACAAATGGATAACTTATAACCAGCAGAAATTACCTTGCATATAAGTTCTCCTTGAAACCCTCCAGCAATCAATAAATTATCCCGTACTGCCAAAGTACTAACTTGTGTCTGAGAAAATCCTTCCAAGAGGCTCCCAGGGTGTTTCTGTTAGACGACATGAAATGAGAAGATAAAATGTTTACAAGTTTCAATGAAACAATGTAAGAATTCTGAACCAATCAGTAAAATTATAATCCTAGAACAATAAAATGAACACTTCAAACGTGTATCAGAAACATCTAAAACACAAGAATAGAAATCTGGCATACCTCACGTGGTGCCACATGACCAGCTACATTAAGAACTTCAGTTTTCTTACAACTTAAGGACGACCAATGGACAATCGAGAAATGAGACATGAGGTAGACATCATGCTTTGATGTTGACCAAACCAAGTTCCGCAACTGTCATTGAAACATAAAATACTCAGGCTGAAAGTAAAACCTTTAAAACAATATTCTAAGCACCTTTTGCTACATTACATGTTCATTCTAGACATAAAAAGACTGGATATGATCCTTGTGCAAAATAATAAGGGGGAAAAAAGAAGCATTTGCATTTGAAGACAATGAAAATTTTGTCAAATCCAGCTTTTGCACATTGAAAAAACTAAAGTTGATTATTTGAAGACAATGAAAATTTTGTCAAATCCAGCTTTTGCAAATTGAAAAAATGAAAGTTGATTAAGAGAACAATGTGATCCTACTTGGAAATGAAGGATTGTTGACTTCACAGATCTGGTATTCCGCCAAAACTCATAGTATGTACCCCCTTTCTTTGTAGGCTTGCATTCCTGGAGAGAAGCAAAAATCTGAATGAAAAGGAATGTTGAAATGCATCTATATTCGAAGTTGCAATCAGATCTATTCATTAAAAAGAATTGATTCAATACATTTCTTATGTACCCATAGCCCAATACAATAGGCAGGGAACCAAATTCTTTTCTACCTTTTCTGAACTTTCTCCTGATTGAGGTATGTTTTCATAGTTCTTGTATTGCTCTAACCTAGTTTGTCTGTACTTCTCACGAGAAATGCTCAGTCTTTCCCAGGGAATTCCTTGGATATCCTTTCCTCTCCTAGCATCTGCAGCAGATGTATCTGCTACCCGGGTGTCCTGCCAAAATGAACCAAAAAAAGAAATCTGTGTAAAAAGCAATACTAGTTAAGATGCAAATCATAACACTGACGTCAAAGAAAATGCAATATGAGCACATGAATGAACACCCTCAACCAATGAACATCATAAGAACAAGAATAAAGAAGCCCACATTCTAAGCATAGAATAACGTAAAACCAAAACTAACCATATGATCATCTTCATCATTATCCTCATCTGACTCAGAGTCACCCATGAATCTACCACGGAAGTACATATCATCATCCACTTCTGCCATCTCATAATCGTCGGCAACATAATCCATATCATCCCCTTGATACTGCGACATTTTCGCAGAGGAAATTTATACCTAAAATAACAATTAATTTCCAAGTATGAGCCAAATAATTCCACACTTACTTCATCAAACATATGAGGAGAAATCAAAATGATTTCTTTCATTCTTGTCAAACAGCCCCTCAATTTGAAAAAATTAAGCCCATTCTACTCAAAACTAAAATACTTTAGGGCAATAGTTACCCAGAAAATGAATAATAAATTCTTCAAATTCACAGGAAAGTAGGGTAAATCTTTTATGTTGAACATCTAAACAGGAATTTTTTTTTAAAATAATTCAGGGAACTTCCAAAGAAAACATTAACCAAACTAAACAAAACCCAGCTCCACCCTCACAAAAAGAAACAATTTTCTTGACTCTATCTCTTCCCCTATCATTTACAACACAATGACCTAATTGAAGACACGACGAACGCACACTTCTAACCAAAAAAAAAAAAAAACAGCATCAAACTACGAAAAAAAGGGGTATAATGGATAGAAAGAGAAGCTAAAAAGCCCATAATTATTCTAACCTAATAACCCTAACCCTCCCTATAAAAATTCCGGGAAATCACAGAGAAAGACACAGAAAAGAGGAGAGAGGACCGAAACAAAACCTCCAGAAAACGAATTAGATCTTACAGATTGCAGAGCACAAAAAAAAAAAAAAACATAACAGAGAAAGGAATTGAGAGGAGATGGACAACCTAGGTTTGGGGCTGTGATGGTTGCTACGTTTTTTTTTCTTTTTTCTTATTTTCCCCAACACCTGAACCTTGCTTCCTCACGTCTATATATATATATATATATTTATTTATTTATTATATTATATATATATTACGAATGTGGATATTATACTTATGGAGAAATTTGTCGTTTTGTACTTCTGTGTTTATGGGTATTTTTGGGATCAAAATTGCTTATAGAGAAAAAGAAGGGTGTGTTTTTACTTCTCTGCCCCCCGGTTTTCTCGGGTGACCATCCTATGCTCGTTTCAAGCGTCATGCTAATGTTACTTTTCTGTTTCTAACCGACCAATTTTATATATTTTACAACATTTGAATTTTTTAGCTTATCTTCACTTTTTCCTTTTCCTTCACAATTATAAACATTTCATACATAAATATCTATTTAATAATAATTATGTGTTTAAATTATATTTTTAATATTTTAAAATTTAAATTATTATGATATTAAAGACAATGATTTTAAAATCAGATTGGACCAACCAACTCAATCGAAATAAGTACGAATTGTCTTAATTTTTTATCCGATTTATGTTTATAACCCTTAAAAGAAAAAACCGACCGATTTTAAAAAAAAATTGTTAAGTAATAACTGAGCCACTTTTTGAACATGAAGAACCCACCACCACAAACAACAAGTTTCTTCCTCTTTTTTAAGAAGTTAGATTTTTAATAGGTATATTTCATAAATTTTTTTAATTTTCAATGAATTTTTTTCTTTTCAACTATATCACACAATCTAACTAATTATATTTTTAAAATTTTTTATTTTTTATTTTATCTCTTTATATTTTAATTATTATTTTTAAAAATGAATTAATATTCTTTACTCCCTGAATACACCAGTATATTATCAATAAATACTATAACAAACTGATTTAAATACTCTTGAGAGGTCATGTTCATTAATGTCATGAATGCAGTTGGATCATTAGTCAACCAGAAAGGCATCACTAGGAACTCATAATGGCCATTTCGAGTACGAAAATCAATACTTAACATAGTTATTCTCAACTACCAGTATCCTGATCTAAAGTCAATCTTAAAAAAATGACAACTCTCCTTAGCCAATCTAAAAGATCATCTATCCTCAACAACGGTTAATTGTTCTTCGCCATCATCTTGTTTAATTGCCGACGATCCATGCAGAGCCTCATACTATCATCATTTTTCTTCACAAACAATATTGGAACTCTCCAGGGTGATGTGCTCAGTCTAATAAATTATAAAGCTCTTTTTCCATCAACTCCTCTAACTGCTTTTTTGACTCGTGTAACTCAACAATAGTCATCCTATAAGGTTCAACAAAAATTGGTACAACTTTAGGCATAGTCTTAATGGTGAAATATATCTCCTATTGATGCGATTAACCTAATAAATCATCTAAAAATACCTCCAAAAATTCCCTCATTATAGGAATAACCTCTAACCCAGGACTCACCTCCTTCATATATATAATATGAGCTAGATATGCTTCACATCTAACTAATATTAGTAAGCATGTATAGATCTTGGGTCTACTAACATATAAGCCTTAGTATTAAATAATAAAATCATACTGAAAATGACATCGTCGGTTGCAGGTGCCTTCTCCCTCATTATATGATATATCTTCACTTGAGTTTGATCGTATACTAAGTATGTCTCATTAGTACCTGTACCCACTGCTTGTCCACATCCAACTCCTCGACCACCACCTATACTACCAATTATACCAGAACCTCTACCTAATCTAAAGGCACCACTCTGACCGCATGCTATCTCCTTTGCCCTTACTCCCGAACTCCTTCCTATTGTCAAACAACTCCTTTGTAAATGCCCCGCTCTCCATAAATATAACATGTGTGATTGATCCTTGTAAGTCCCTAACACGGTTCTCTATGAACTCCAAGATCGCCCAACACTAACTCCCTTCCTAATAAACTGACTCCCCTCTTCACAATGACTCTTTGGTCACCACTTTGGTTCTCCTCTCCTTTTACCTTATTCTATCACATCCTCTACTTTGAGTGTAGTCTTTTGTAGCTTCTTGAAATCAGAAGTAGCAACTCCTAAATCCAAATGAATCTCTATCCTTATGCCCTGCTTAAATTGGTAACTTCTGTCATCTGGATTTGTCACAGCCTCCAATGCATACTTAGACAAAGTCGGAAAGCGAGCCTCATACTCTGCCACTGACATCTCCTCTGTCTGAACCAAACTCACAAACTCCATCTTCTTTTAAACATGATATATTCGCGGAGTGTATCTGTCTCTAAACTCTCTCTTAAACTCCTTCCAAGTCATCTCTCATGCCTCATAAGATCTCTATACTGACTTTCACCAAGTCAATGCGTTATCCTAAAATAATGAAACAATATATTACAACATTTTTTCTAAGATACACTCTTTATGATCTAAAACTAACTTTGTCTGCTACTACCGTGCCTTAGCTTCTTTAGGATCGGTAGTACCTTGAAACTCCACCACTCCCACCTTAAAGATCTACTCATAGTTGCGATCCACCGTAAAATCACCTCAATTTAGAGCCGCAGTAACAGCCTATTGCATCATCTTAGATGGCACTGACATCTCTCCTCTTACTCGATTCACTCTGACATCCCCTTGTCAGACACATTCGAAGCATGGATCAAATTACCCGATTCTCCAGTCAAGTTTAGGCCAGTAATATCATCTCCTGAAACCATCCTAAATAAGACAAGAATATATCATTAGTTTTTTCACTTAATTTGTCCCTATAAACGTAATGCCACCTAAATATGACACTCTGATAATTCTTTTTTTTTTTACGAGAAAACCCATAAAACGGAAGGCTAAAAACTAAACCCAAGCCAGCAGGCTTACCCCATACACCCAG
>JANKOD010000191.1:4282334-4294926 GCA_026284645.1 Erythroxylum acuminatum
CTTAGCAGGATCTTCAGTAAGTGGGCTGAAAGTTGGATCTTCAGTCTGCTTCTTCCTTCTCCCGTATACCTTCAAAGACTTATCAGCCTTATGTTGGAAGGGTAACTCAGAAGTATGGGCAGGTGTAGCTGGGTCGTTCTTGTCAGATTCTGGACAGTTGTCACCTGACACTGGGCCAGAAACCCCTGAGCCAGGAGCCTCTGCAAGGACACCACTAAGTCGTTGTTGCTCCTCAATTATCTTCTTCAGATACTTACGCTGGGCTGCTTCAATACGTAAGTGTAGCTGCCTCTGTACCTATTGTCCACGAAGCATCCAAATTTGATTGCTAAGGATATAACCAACAGTATAACCAGTAATACCTACATGCTGATATTATGACTTACAATCAATATGCAAATCTGCCTACAGGTAGAACTATAACTGAAGTAACATAATGTACCATAGGCTATTAACAGCCTAAAACCCGTAACTAATGCAAGTAAGCCAACGTATTTTCCGAATGTATGATTGATATGTTACTTGCCTTCCCTTTACTGTTAACCATTAAGCATGTACCTTAGGCCTTTTCCTATACTTCTCCAACATGTGAGAACTTCAGAAAAAGTAACAGCACCTTGATCAAGAAAATACTAAGACCATATGACAACTGAAATGTGGATATTAATGAAATCCCTGGATTTTTTTCGAATTGACCTGGTTGGAAGGAGGATTGACAATACTTTAGGATATTGAAATCCCTGAAAAATGAGGAAATGCAATAAACTACATAATTCTACTAAGACCCCCTTGGTCTACTAAAGTAACAAAATAAAGAAATATTGTTCTATGAATAATTTTCGCCTTTTCATTTAAAATGCTAAAAACTTTGATTATTCAACCAAACATAAAAGATAAGAAAATATGGAAAAATTTGAGCAGGAGAAGCAATGTCAAATCTCACCAAAATCCCTACAGCTATTTCAAATGGTTCTTGACTAATTTAACCTTTTCCCCCCAGTCAAGTAGGACAGCATAAGCTCAAGCTGATAACTGAAGAGTCCTTGTAAAAGAAACACTAGTTATTGCTCAATAATAGGGATGGAAATTGGCCCGAAGCCCGGTCAGGTTGCTACCAAAACGATGTCGTTTTGGTGGAGAGGTTCAGGCTGGCATTCAGTCCCAAGCCTGGCCGAAAGTTCAGTCAACCCGTGTCTGGCAAGTTAATTTTAGTCCAGTCCAGGACTCCAGGCTGGACTGGGCCAGGCTCTAGTTGCCATTCCTACTCAATAGTATGTTAAACATGAATGCAAACGAGTAGACATGCCTCCAATTGCTCATGCAAACGTTTTTGCACTTCCATCTGCAGCTTGAGTGCTTCCGTAATTTGCATTCCGCTGAGAAAAGACAGAAGGAAGAAAATCAACAATCAAATCCCAAATTGATCAGACGGAAGTACTCTGGATCAGACTTTAAATAATTTTGGGCAAGGGCAACTGAACTCAGAAATGGATAACATATTCCTGTTTTTCTGCTTGTATACAATGGTGGAAAATGTGAATTCTTCCGTTCAAAACTTTCAAGTTTTTGCACATTATCTATTTAAAACAGGTGATTAAGAACAGAAGAAAAGGCAAGGCAAATACACTTACGATGAACCATCCACTGTGGAGAGCACGTCGCCAGTTTCTTTCTTGTCAGCTTTTTTCCCTTGCATTATCATCTTATGTCCGGATCAGAAAACAAAAGTCTGTGCAGTATCTTCTAATATACAAGAGTACGTGTGCTGTATTGGTTATTTATCTTAAGAATTCATGTGAAATTTTTGTAAAATGCTGTAAATAATTCACTTGAAAGGGGCTAAATCATGCCAATTTCGAGTTAGATAACATCATATGTTGTCAATATTTTGTTTCTAATTTGTCTCTATAACTTCATGTCATGTTATTCATCTTGTTTAGCTAAGACCTACATTGCCTCCTAGCATGTCCATCCACCTCTATATGGCCAAAAATAAGTAAAGAGTGACTGCCACATGGACTTACCATCAGATAAGGAGTCGGGAAGGTATTTTGCAAGCCTATATTTCTGGAAGCATCATGAGAGCGAAGTCAGAAGAACTAATTGAGGAGTTTAAGTGCTAGAACCTTAACTGGCATTTCCAGAGAATTTAAGAGGAAAAAGGGATAATATATTTAATGATATAAGACGAGTATTATAATTAGAAAACCTGTAAATGGCTTTTGACATGGTATATGGTTAAACCTTGTACACCCATGACTCTAAGAACACCTTTTGGTGTAGCACCTGGAAAAGGAAAAATAAAAAAAGAAAAGAAAATGAAGTATCTACAGATAAATATATTCATATTAGTTGGTAATTTTCTCAACTAAAATTTAGAATATGCATGTCGAAAAGGTATATCATCTAGACATGACATCTCTTCTGTGAAATTTCGTAATTATTTTAATTTTTAAGAGTAGTATTTTATATATAAGAAGATTCATATCTTAACCTAAAACCTTAAGGAAATGATTTATGAATCCTTTCTCATATGTAAACCATTATAATTTTTTGCTCACTTCCAATTTGGAATTTATTAGTTATTTTAACATCTTCCCATTGCATGCAGATAACTATATTTTACTTCCTATGGAGTTCTGATACACTTCAAATCATAAACTGACTACTTCAACAATACAAGAAGTTTCGGTATACAAGCAGTGTGATGAGTTCCCGGGTTCATAATTTTAGCACGAGAATACTGTAAACACACTTATGGAGACTTGCAAGTCTCTCCATTCATGACTCTATGCCAGTGTGCATCCATGTTTGTGCAGGTGGAAAAGCAACACCATTAGAGTTTCTTGCTGTTAGCCACAACTTGACAGTTGAATGCTTATCTAGTGGAGGTGGAATTAATTAACCACAGGGAAAAAAAGAAAAACTAGATTTTGTGTTCACTGTCATAACTCAAGTATTAAACTGCTAAGAAATTCCACAGAAAAGAAATTAACAATATATAATCTAACAGGTATAAAAGGCCAGCAAGAACCATAACCATGTAAAGTTATGTATAAAGCACTGAATAACATGGATGAAACATGTAAAAAGGAGAAACTGAATATTGTAGCATAACTACATTAACTTATTGGCACTTCTCAACCATGGAAGAGGAGCTTCGGACGAATCTTAAAAATGAGACCTACTCTGGTCAACAAACTTAAAATTCAAATCAAGAGCAAAAGAAAAATAAGTGCTTGAGAAGACTCACGGTCTGGCCCACCAAGTTGAGCCACCGCATCAACAAAGCGTTCATGAAGTTCATGAGTCCAACGTAGTCTTTGCTTTGAAGCAAGAGTAGGATTGTTGCTGAGATCACTTCCTCCACTGACAGGGTCCATTTCAAGAGCACCACAATCTAAATGCTGATCATGCACTAATGAGTTTTGACCAGCCAAACTCGAACGAGGAACACCCTTTGGCTGAAACATTTGAATTCGTCTGTATGCAAACAACTTGAATTCAAGCAGAAGCAGAAAAAAAATCAGAAGATTTATCATGACCATACCATCTTCTATGACAATCAAAGAGAACTAGAGAAAGATGAGATCGGATCTCAACACTTGGAACAAGTTAAACATCCTTACAAAAGACGCAATTAATCAGAATTATAGATATCTCAGCCAAAGCTGGCGTCAGAAGAAAGTTGCGGCAATTACATATCTTCAAGCAACGTTTTAAAGAACCTTTCCTAACGACCAAACACTATAAACTTGATGCACGTGACATCAAGATACAACCAAATATAAAAGCTGATTCTTAATCCTTAAACACAGATGGGACTTGGGACTAACAAGAACTAAGTGATGGTCAAAATGGTAACACGAAAAGACGTTAGCAGCGTAAATGAGGAGTAGCGGCAAAACCAGTAAAAATGAAATTTAATCGACTAAAAGTATCTAAGTCCACAAAAGAAATTCTCATTAATATCAATATGAGCCTAACCTCCCAACGCTTCAAATATCGGACAACTAACCATTATACCCCAAGTAAACTACTTTACCATCACTAACAACCACGTGATACATAAAACAAAAATGAACTAAATATCAAGCAAGTGAATCACAAGCCCGAATAACTTGCTGAAATTAGGGTTTGAGAAAACCAGAAACTGAAAAACGAAGAGGGCTAGAAACAGCAATAACACGAAACCATATATCCAAAAAAAAAACAACTTAAAAGAAGCAACAAGTGGGCCATGAAATTCGAACTAAACAAGCGAAAGCATAGAAAAAGTCAAATGATCACAAAGAAAAAGAGAAAACCCAGAAAACGAACAGGAACCTAAAGTACATACCAGCCAGAATTAGATCTATATCTACAGGTCGCAGTGTCCCCCGAGAATCTCGGGGTCTTCTCCCTTCCTTGACGTACTCTCCTTCTTCTTTGTCCACACTTCCACAATCAGTACCAAATTAACAGGCGGAATTCAGAAAATTACAATCAAACGGGATTCTCAAATCACAGGTTCCAAGATACTTTTGATTACTACACAGGAAAATTTTAACAAGAAAAGAAAAGAACAAGTCTGTTTTACGTAAGAAACTCGGGAGAGAGCGAGAGAGAGAGAGACAAGTGTCAATGAGCAATGTTTGTTCTCTGTTGTTATAATTTGTTGAGCTGTTAATTTAACTGTTTTTTTAAGAAAAAGAAAAACAGAAGACAGGAAAACATATGTAAGAGACAAAGCGTCCAATTCAATATGAGCTAGCTAGTGAGTAGTATAATCACATATTTAAAATCAAAAATTATTTTTTAAAATAATTATTAATATATTTTTAATAGAGATAGAAATTTTAACATCAACGTTAACATCAACATCAACATCAACAACATCGTATTCAGAATATAAAGTTTATCACTTTACGAAATATCTGAAGAGAGCCATAATATACGTATTTCTTTATAACCACAAAGAAACAACGTTACCGGTTATTTAAACCTCACGTGGACCCATCAATGTGGCAATAAGTTAAGGAGGATCCAATATTAGACTTGATTGACTTAACTTGAATTTATCCAAATAATGTTATCTTGGACTAGAAAATCATACCGTTTGGATTAAATATCGGAATAATTTATAAATTTAAATTCAACATGAACTCGGATTAATAACAACAACAATAATAATATTTAGTATGAATTTTACCACGAATTCTAGAGAGGTCTAATAATGTGTAATTTTACATGTAACTAGTAGAAATATTGTTTCTAAATGACTCACATGAAAAGAAAGAACTCCGATTAATGAATTGTATTAAAAACATAAATAAAATTTTGTAGCCTTTAATTTAACGATAATAAAATAATTTAAAATGTAATGATAATAAATTTAATAATATTTAACCTAGTTTAATAATATTTTTCTTTATAATAATCATCTACCAAATTAAAAACGGGTGTTTATTTATTAGTCATATCAATAAAAATTATATTTTAATTTAAATTATAGAAAATTTAATTAATAAATTGAAAATTTTTAAAAGCTGACTATCAAATTAAATGTTAAATATTTTTAATTTATTATCTATAAATTAAATAATATATTTAGAGGGTTATTTTTCATAAAAAGAAAAAGAAAATTGAGAGGACGAAGTAGACAACAGGCCATATATCGGAATCTAGACAGCAATATTCCGTGCCCACAGCCCCACACGCTTTGCGTTCGTTGTCTATGATTATTATGTGTTTGGACTTAAATGTTTCGGCTCCTTCGTTCTTGTTTGTTTATACTTTTTAGCTAATGGGATTGAATTTTAGTATAGTATGTGATGAATTGAAACATAGCTGGAACAGGAAAACTAGCACAGGTAATCCTACGTAAATGTGTGGATGAGATGGATTGGAACATGATCGGAACAGCAAAATTGGTGCAGATGAGATGGATTAAAACAGAGTTGGAACAACAAAACTGGCACAGATGATCACGTCCCGGATTCTTTATATCTTCATCAATAATATAGATTACTTTCTTTAATAATGAAAATTTCCTTTGTGTTCTCTAAAATCCAACATTCTGTTAAATGGTAATTATTGTCATTAGGATTTATAGAATTTTATGGATATCACGGGTTTGAATCACGAAAATAGTCTCTTTATAAAATACAAAGAGAAGAGTACGTATAATTAATGATCCTTTCCCGATCATTCCAAAGCAGGGAACACTGAGACAACTTTTTTTTCCAGTTTCTTAAAAATAAAATAAAACAAAACAAAACAAAAATAATAATGTCTTAGTAGAAAATCCGTTGATTTTGAGAAGTTTTAAAAAATGAAATCTTATCTGTAATTAATGGAAAACTTGTTTTTAATAAATCAATACAAAAAGAAGGCTGCATATAATTGACGATCCTCCCAAAGCGGGGAACCTTGTGTACTATGACTTGGTCCTGTTTGGCAAACAACGGATTACATTAACTGTTAGTTGATTATATCAGCAGTTAGTTGATAGCTGATTTGATCAACAGATAACATCAGTTGTTAAGAATTAGCTGTTGATGTATAAAATGATTTATGAGGGCATGATTTTTAAAAAAATTGTAAGGACATGAATATTATATTTCTTAGTATTTTGTTGAATATTCTTATAAGAATTTAGATTTAAATATTTAATTTTACAAAAATTAAGTTTATAACTTTAATAAAAACATAATAATCCAACGTTAAATTCTCTATTAATATGAATGGAGTTACATCATATTAGTATTTTTTCATATAATATGTATGAAATTTATTATTTAATAAATTAAAAATATCTATAATTATAGTATAACACAAATAAGATATATAGAAGTTATATACTAAAACTATTAATTTGACGTGACTCTTTATATTCAAAAACTTAATATTATGGTATTTTTAAATGTAAACTAATATTATAAAATTAAATAAAAATTAAAAGGTTTAATTATCTCATTTATTATATTCTTCCAAATTTCACGACATAATTATACGATAAAAAAAGCTAAATTTGAAAACACACAGGGTAAAAGTAGATAGTAAAGTGGAGGGCAATACTGTCATTAGGTAAACAGCTAACTCCAAAAGCTCTTCTTATGGAGCTTTTAAAAATCAGCTTTATTGAGGTTAAATAAGCTAACCAATAAGTCATTCACCAGACACATCAATAACTTTTTAAGATGGTCAAAAAGCTAACTTTGAGTCAATAAGTTAAAAAACAGCTGATCAGTTGTTTGCCAAACATCCTCTCAATTTTTTTTCCAGTTTCTTAAAAGTAAAATAAAATAAAACAAAACAAAAATAATAACGTCTTGGTAGAAAATCCGCTGATTTTGAGAAATTTTAAAAAATGAAGTCTTATCCGTAATTAATAGAGAAGTTGTTTTTAATAAATCAACAAGAAAAAAGTTTTAAAAAGAAAGAAAATAATAGCACATACCTTCATAAATTTAAAAAATAAATACAAAAAGAAAAAAGAAAAATAAAAGTAATACTAAAGATAGAAGTGAGTAAAAAACATAACTAATAAAAAATAAAAAATAAAAAGAATAAAATAAAATAACTAAAGAAATAATTACTACAATCAAAAGTTTTTACGTTAATTAGAAGACAACAAATAATGGTGAATTGTGTGTAGGAACTCTATTTTGATTATATCAATGTTTTAAAACCTAGATGAAAAATTAAACCAGGTTCAAATAGTATTTAATCGTCATATAATCAGTTAAAGATTGAATAAAATTAAAGAATTTAAAGTATGGTTGAAAGAGATTGTTCTTGTCAATCGAAAAATTTAAAATTTAATTAAAAAAATTATTAAATGAAAATCAATTAAATTATTTTAATTTATAAGAATATATTAATTTATAAAAATTGACTGATTAAGTAATAAACTGATCGATTTTTAACGAGAGTTATGAAAACAAATCAAACCAGAAAATTAAAAACTGAACCGCTAATCAATATAACCATTAATAAATCTCAGAAGCCAGAAAAATGGAAGAAGTAGGTAATCTCATCATGCCTGAAGATTACATACTAATTCTTCAGGATTAGTAGATATTATCTCCAGTCAACAGGGAAAATGCGAGTATCAGAAGATAATCAGCAGCTGAATATTTAATTGGTCATTAGCAATTTCATATTTACAATTTGCGAAAGGTCATTTCCCCACAGTTTATGTGAACCTTCTTTGACAGGCACAGGATCAGCAAAGATGTACAAAGATTGCAACTCCTCGAGTAAACAGAATAATGATACATAATCAGCAAGAATTTAACTAAATGACATTCAACTCCATGTACCATTCCCAGTCATGCTATAGTGGCTCATATGGGTCACATTTGCCTCTGAGGATCTCACATTTACTCCACCCCAAATTAATGATTGCAGTGGTATGTCCAAATTCATCCTTTTCTTTCCTCCAGATGGAGATCCCTCCATAGTGAGTCCTCCAGGACTCTCTTGCGAGGTCAGGCAGCTTTCAGTGGAACAATCAGCTCCTTGGTGATGGAGACTAGGTGATACTTCTCCTGGGACATGCAGTTCATCACCTTCAGCTGTTTGTACTGCGTAAAACCCAAAAGGATCAATGGAAACACCTTTTGGTGGTTTGGCACCTGGCTCTTTCTGGCTGTCTGACTGAGTAATTGCGGTTCCGATAAATTGATCAGCAAGCATCTTACAGGCTCCCTCAAGCATGGTCAAATATCTTTGTTCTGCATCCTGACGAATCTGCAAGTGCTTCTCAGCCTGTGTAGTATAGGTAGAAAGTCAACTAAGGGAAGTATGGAGCTGCTCACCGTAAAGGAAAGGACAGTGGAAACCATGAACTACAGAGCTCAAAGAGGAATGGAGGAGTTGAGAATTTTTCAAGGAATTGCGATACTGACATGCAGATTGAAGCAGGATTGAACTTTGAGAAAGGCATCAGTTACCAGCTAAACCAGATTATCATCAATTAAGCCTGTTAACTATATAGTATACTTTAAGTAATCAAATTTCCTTCCACATCACTCAATACTCAAGGTTGTCTTTTCTAAATGCAGTCCTTATAAGATGGTGGTAGACATAAGGTAACAATTTCACAATAATGGAAAAGAAAATGTACCTCGACTTGCAAGTGCAATTTACTTTGAACTTCCATATGTGCTCTTAGTGCCTCTTTGACTTCATAACCCCTGAGATATAAATAAATATACTAAAGGTTTTGTTAAGGATGGGCATTTACCAAGTACCACTGACTTCTTGAGTGAAGAAGATGGTCTTACTCATTTGTATCAGAACTTGTCATCTTTGGCGAAGAGACACTAGCTCCAGGACTTCCTAAAATGTAGGAGCCAGACAATTGTTCCATAAAAGTGCAAAAAGAAGTTGGTTTAGAGTTTGCAATCTTTACTGTTGAAATGACCGTATATAAAGGTTTTGTTAAGATAAAGACAATTGCTAACATCTGCTACTTTATTCGTTATTCTTTCAATCGAACCTTTTAATGCATGCTATTTTCAGGACTTTCATCATTACGAGTGAAAGAGGAGCTTCAAATGAAAAATTAAGCAACAAATCACCAGTACCAACATGATTGAGAACATGAATGACACAGTAATACAATAATCCATCATAGAGCAGAACAAATGAGAGTAATAACAGTACTTACCATCTTTGGGTGCCTCATCCACGTCCTTTTCTGACTGCTTACCCAATCTATATTTCTGTAAAATAAAAGAAACCACTTTAATTCCAAATTCAGTCAGCTAAATTCATTCATCAGAAACAGTGCTGAATAACAACACAAAACCTGGAGGTGACTCTTCAAATGGAAAAGTGTTAGTCCTTTCACATTCATTGTCCGCAGTATGGCCTTTGGTGTAGCTTCTGCAATTGTATATTAATTCTTATTTAGAGCACCATTCGCATGACCAGATAAAGTACGGATTAGTAAAAATACTTCTGGCAGTTATGAAACTAAGCTCCAGTTACATTTCAAGACTGCAAAGGCCAACAAAGAAGCAATTTCACTTTACTAGCCTAAAGCTTTCTCAAAGCTCATAGATAAGCCAACCATCCAAGCTAAGATGAATATATGTTTTCCAGTGATGATACTTATTGGAGTAGAACAACATCGATACCTTGAGCTAAGAAAAATACTATTCTAATACATCTCTAAACAATTCCAGCTAGTGCAGATAATTTCCTTAACAGATACAACAAATGTTCAATAGCTGTATATATTGAATGTAATGTAAAGGAATATATTTATGTTTGTCAATCAAGTAAATGTGCTACCAGGAAGATTAAATGCATAAGAGCTTCAAAATTTATGTCTCCTCAACAGAATCGGTGGTATGACATAAATACTGAAGGCTTCAGATTTGTTCCTTTCAAGGAGCAGTTATATTTTTTCTGGTAATTAGCTTTTGTTATATACAAAAGATTTATGGCCTCTAATCTCATCAACCATTAGGAAATAAGAAATCAGTTTGGAGGTTAATCATCAAAACACTGAGTGCAAAGAAACTATAATAGAAAAGAAAGCTGAGCACATAGAGACTATAATAGAAAACAAAGGAGATATTGTCAGCCTTTCTCACTTCATCCAACAAAATTGCCTTCACCGTCAAACAAAATTGTAGTCAACGCCATTTCAGAGCACTTTATAACGAACAAATGTCAAAAAACGAAGCCACAGACATCTGCTCCAGAACAGCTTAACAACATAATGGATTCTTCCAAATAAATTGTCACTTCCAGGAGTACAGGAAAATAAAACCATCCTACTCTCTATCCACAGGTTACTGGTGTTCATTAGCTCCACAAGGGACAAAATTATATCTTTCTTCAATATATTTAACATAGGACAGGAACCCGTTTAATCTAGTTTTCAGGGAATCTAGCTACAACGAAGCTGCCATGAGAAGAACAATTCAACTAAAAGTCTAAAATTAAAAGAAGAAGAAATGTTGAGAGTAAACGAGCAGGTAGGGAAGTAAAAGAAAGAAGGAACAGACTATTGGGACCGCCGAGTTCAGTCACAGCATCGACGAAGCGCTCATGTAGATCTGCAGTCCAACGTAGTCGAGGCTTGGGATCTGAAGTCAACACAAGGCATGGCTCTCCTCCACTTCGTTGACTATGACCCATAAGATGATTTTGAGTTTGGATTGGAATATGAAGATGTTCTTCATAACTCACCAACCCGCCACCACCAATTGCACTACCATGGAGTGGTTGGATCGTCCTCTGAAACATGTTTCTTTCTCTTTCCTTCTCTCCTCTGTTTTTGACTTTCACAGCACAACCAGTACACCACCACCCCACGAAACAATGTCGTCGGAGTAGGAATGAGTCGAATCCAAAAGTCTCAATTTTTTGGAGAAAAGTAAAGAAAAAGTTTAGAACTTTTCCTGCACACTTGCTCCATGAAATGAAAAGACTGATACTGTAGAAATGAGACATTCGTTTGCATATTGTACTATGTTTTGTTTCCTGATTGCTTTTTTTTTTTTTTGAAAGGGTTTCCTGATTGTTCTTTCTTTCACTTTAAAAACGTAAAACAATTCCAATAAATAATAATTGATTATATTAATTAACAAATTATTTTCAATATTTTATAATTTAAAATAATTCAAAATTAAATACTTTTAAATTAAAATGCATTTTATTTTAAACTATTATATTGTATTTTTATAATGCAAAATACTATAATTATGTTTTAATTATATAAGAAATTTAAAAATAAAACTTAATTTGGAATTTAAGATAATAACAAATTAAAGAAGTATATTTTTATTTTATTAATTAAAAAAACTGTATAAACAATATAACATTTTTTAATTAATTCGACCGATTTAATTATAAAAATTTTAAATTATTCAAATTTTTTGTTTTTAAATTTTTTATTCAATTTATTTTAATGACTATTGATATTAAAAATTGATCAATTTTTTTAATTAATTAGTCAAATAAGTTTTATAAAGTAAAACAAATAAATTAATTTTTATTAAAATTTAAATTATTCAATTGACAATAAGAATCTTTTTAATTACATTTTAAAATTTTTAATTTTTATTCAATCTTTAACCGGTTTTATAACGGTATGATATTAGCTAAATCTTTTAAACCTTCAAATATTTTGTTTTATAGATTTTAGGGATGATAATGGACCAACTCATGAGCGTACTATTTTTTAAAAATAATTTTTAAAAATTAAAAAATTCCTTTTTTAGTTAAGTTTGAGCTTAGGTAACTCAAAATTAGACTTATTCGAAGTCAACTTTTTACATAAAATAATATACTTTTATTTAGAATAATTTAGCAATCGATCTGAACCTAATCGTAACACAAATTTAACCCGTAAGTCAGCCCATTGCAATCTGACAATTCTGACCAAGGTTTAAAAAACCTGACTGAACTGCTCGATTCGACTAAAAAAAGTTTGAACCGGTTAGTGGTCCAATTCGGTTTCACTTAATAACCTTTATATATAAAAACCAGCCAAATCAATTTTTTTCAGTTGGATCGAACGATCCGGTCCGATTTTAAAACCTCGATTCCAACTTCTGTTCAATTTTTAACACATTTTTTATAAATA
>JANKOD010000191.1:4295026-4311526 GCA_026284645.1 Erythroxylum acuminatum
GCGTGTACTCGGGACTCCAACTAGCCTGGACCCTTAGTTTTCGACGCGTGATTCACGAACTGGATTCTCTCGTGGTTAAAGAGCTCCTCTCCGATGCCTCACATTGCTCCATATTGCTCAATCCTTTAGTTCTAGGCATCAACGAACTCCTCGTCAGAGAGGGGACCCGGTGTGCTCACTGACTCACCAACCATGTTTTACATTGGGACTTGGCCTCGCTACTTTTGATAGAGCACCTTCCGGGTGTAGCACTATTCTTGTAGAGAATTTAGCAGAGGTTAACCTCTCTCGGAGGATACTGTATTTTGTTTTATTTTCCTTGTGAAAAGAAAAAACTTACTAATACCTTCAGCCAAGAAATTTCGGGTTTACCCAGAACAGGAGATCAAATCAACACCCCCTTTTCCTAGTTCGGCAATAAACAGATAAACCCTAACAAAAGGAACAATAGAATCGCCAAAACACATTCCCCCGGTCTTTAGGGTTTGTTTCGAAAAACATTACTGTGATTTGAAAAGAAATTGATTAAATGGAAAGCCGAGAGCAGGAAGCTTTTAGTAATGTAAATGCAAATGCAAATCCCGCGAGTGCTCGTGGAGGACCTCTTTATACTCCCAATTTGATTGGCCCTTTAACTAGAGTTCCTGATTTCCAGTCTTCTCTTCTCCACGAGCTTCAGGTTTTCTCCTTCTCTGTGTATATGATATATATATATATGCACGTGTGAATGTTTTTGGTTGGCTAATGAGGCTTTGACATTGCTCAATTTAGGATTTGAAGAATGAATTGCAAATTGATTCCTCTCAGCCATGCACCTACGATGATATTTCGTATGTTTTCACCTTTCTTTACGATTTTCCTATTTCTAAAGGCTTTGCCTTTTCGTTTTGGTACTAGGGAATGGTTCTGGCGAGTTTAATGCTTCTAAATATTTTTTTAAAAATGTGATGTCTCAGGGTTGATGACCTTAAATTTTTTACCGATGAAGCGCTGGTGGAGATGGCCATGAAGGAAGCTTTAGGTGTATGGACATTAATCCCTCTCTCTTTGATTTGGTGGATGTGCATTTTCTTAGTTCTTAATTGATGATGATGATGGATAGTTAGAGTACCAACATTAGTTCTGCACTTCTGCATTGATGAGGTTTTTCATCCCCCTTTTTTTTTTTTGTAAATGTGATATAATAGGATAAACAAAGCTTTGGAAGTTGCTCAGAGCCTACTGGAGAGAACTTGAGTGAAGGGTGAGTCTGGGTTCAGATTTGATCATCTTATGTTTGTTTAGTTGCTCACTGATATGAGAACTGCTTTAGGTTTTTATAGCATTCATTCTGTTGCAGGTTTATTACGGTGTAGGCAAGATCAGATTATTCTTTAATGTCTCATGTATGTATATGGCTGCCTTTTTCAATATCTTAGAAATTATTTGCAAACAGAATTGGAATTCTGGGTTCTTATGCTTCATTTATAAGACTGAACTAGATGTCTGCAACTTACTTGACTCTCTCATATAATTCATGTGTTAAACTTGACTTGATTGTTGAAGAAATTTAAAAAATGCCCTGTAGCTAGATAAGTCTTATCATGGATGTTTCTTCTATTAACATGTTGTCTCCCTACATCAGCTCAACCTCTCTTCATTCTTATTCTTTCTTAAATGCCAGTGTCAATTTTCTGAAACGTTAGTCTGCCTTAGCTTATGGAAAACAGCCAAGAAGAATTGCATAATTGACCTAATCTGGATTGGTTTGGGTTTCATTGGAATTCTTTTAGAATTTATATTCATTTTCTTACCATGTCTCAGCTACCAAATATGAGAATTTTATAGTGCTCTGATCTAATTCAGGCATGATAAATAACATAACTTTGTCTTAGTTTATCTCAAATTTTGTATTTCTCAACCTGTTCTTTTCCTTCTCAGAAGAGAAATTGTTGTTAGGGAGAGAGAACAATCTCAAGGAATGAAATGCAATGGAACAATAAGTAAACGCAAACCACGGAAGAGGAGGGGAAGGAAGGAAGACGAGCATGATGATGTATGTTTCCTGTCCAAGAATATTCAACTCTTTTAACCTGCTTCTGTTGTTTTCTCTTCTTTATGTAGATAATGGAGATTTTGCTATAGCTTGGAGGTATTATATCTAATTTGCTTGCACATTGACAAGAAGTGCTGCATAGAATGGGCCTTTTCTAATGATAATACATGCCTGTGTTTGTGGTTGATAATTGTAGAAAAGAACTTACAATGAGATCCCAAGCATTTGTGTTGCAATCTACAACCAAGTCCCCTCATATGTAGGAAACTTTTATGCATCTTTTGCTTATTTGACAGATTCATTCTTCTTGCATGTCCAGGAGAGCTACATGTCAAAGGTAGAGGAATATGTGAGAATCAAACAAAGGCAGGATGAAGACAGGGCTTGTGCTAGGTTGCATTCACTGAGGTCTGTATTTGTTGTAACATTTGCATTTGCTTATTTGGTTCATCTTATTTGACTTGTGCTTATTATCACTTCTTCTTTTGTTCACATGCTAGTTGCGAGATCAAGAAAGACAGCAATTCATCATCGGAAAAATCTGAAATGCTAAAATCTCTTAGGTTGACAAATTCTAGTATACAGGTTCTCTCTAGACTTGTCTGATTAATTTTCTCTGTTCTTAACAATTGTGAGAACTGCTTGGATATCTGTTGATTATCATGTTAAATGTACAGCAAACAAAGTTCTCAGGTGCCCAAGATTTTATTGCCATCCAAAATCCAGAGGTTGTTCTTTGTGTTGAAGTTTACCATAATGTCCGGAAATATGTAAAGGTATAGCTTGCCTTTCTTTGTCATTATTCAGAATTGAAACAAAGTGTCATTGCCTCCAATTATCTATGCTGACATTTAGTTAATATTGTCTGACTTTCTTTCTTTTGTCTTGAACTATGTTTGTACTGATCCTTAGTACAAACTTTTTCTTCATAGTAATCCAGCTGTTTTTATGACTACTTTTTCTTCTTTTCTGGTTTTGATCAGTGGAGCAGAATCTAAGTTTGTTTTTAGATGACTATATTTAATATGTAGCATTTATCCCAACCAAGGACACTGCATTCAGTTTGATTGTTAATGAAGTGCTAAATATTGTAACAGACTATGAAGCCAATCTTCTATTATTTTTTAAATTAGGACAAGATGTGGTCAGATAGGAAACTTTTCTTCATTGTTGATAGGAGAACTAAAGGAAAACTGTTATTATCTATGTTAAAGATCATGAAGATTTAGTTTTCATTACAAGAACATATTATTATTGTAGTCCAGTATGTGAATATTTTATATATCCTATAATAAAATATTTTAGGTATTGTTTAGGAAGATTATATTACTCTATTTTGGAACACTATGCTGCCCTACTGTTATTTAGTAGCTGGTCTAAATTTAAATGAATAAAAGAACTCTGTAGTCTCATGGTTTTTATGTTAAAAATCATCTTGAAGATTTCTGAAAAATGGATTGTTGACATGTTTAGGGTTGGAACTTGGGAAATGGATAACCACAAAAACACAAATTCTGAATCCCATGAGTTGCTCCATTCTGCTATACAGTTTTGGAATTTGTTGAGGTGAATTATCAATCTTTGAGACTCCATACTGCATTTTCAGGAGTTTCAGCCCATTGATCTTGAACCAAACTTCCAAGTCCAGTTTTTTTCAATTGATAGCTAGGTGGTAGTTAACAATTTTGTATTTGATTCCGACAAATCATTGACTTTTGATTGTAATCGAATGATATAATCCAACTGTAACCCAGGAGAATGTCTCCCTATGTACTGGGGATGATTTATTTCAGGAATTAATTGGTTTTTCAATGTTTTCATTACCTCACCCTCCCCACTTAAGTTACTCCTTTCTCTTTCTATGTGTGTAATTCTACACATCTTATTTTGTCATGTCATCATACATTGTAGACTCAGGAGTTCTTGGTCCTAGGACGACAAACTTTGACTGAAATGAGGGACAAGATCTATTGCTCGACAGACCAGGTGATGCAAAAGGCTGGACAGCATGATTCTTCGGGATATTTCCTTATTGAAGTAAGTGTTTTGTGTCTGCTTTTATACTATTATTGGAATTGTTTACCTATTTAAAAAGTTTGCTGCTTTCGTGTAGGATGTGTTTTACAATGATTTGAGGGATCCAGCTGGTATAGATTATAGTGAACCAATATTTGATTGGCTCAGAAATTCTAAAGATGACGCACTAAAAAAATGGGATCGGATTGTGAAGGGGGAGTTGCAGAAGAAACAAAAGGCTGTTTTAGGGGATGTCTCAACTCCAGATCTACCTCAGCTCAGACGTATTGCCATGCAGAAAGTACGGTTTTGTGATTTGAGATTCCGATTTGGAGCTGGATATCTCTATTGTCATCAGGTATAATTTTAGGTGTATATGTTTCTGTTTTGAGAATTATGGCTAACCTTAAATTCAGTATTACAGGATTTGATTTATAGTTGTTCATCCATATAACTTTGTTTTCTCTTACTCATGGTTCCCTAGCTTCTTTAGCTTGAACATACTGGTTAATGTGATGATTTTTCTCAACTTATACATATTTGTCACTGGCACGTGGCTGAATCTGTTCTTGTGGCCATTCTCTTGGCATATTTATTCTCGTATAATAACTTGGAAAATTACTTGGTCCAGGGTGACTGCAAGCATACAATTGTCATCAGGGACATGAGGTTGATTCATCCAGAAGATGTTCAGAATCGGGCAGCTTATCCAATATTCATTTTCCAACTAAAATGCCGAGTCAGGAAATGCGATGTTTGCAACATGTTCAGGGCTACAAAGATGACGGTTGATGACAAGTGGTGCCCAGAAAATCCTTGCTATTTCTGTAATGACTGTTATTTCCTTCTTCACCATGCAGCAGATGGCTCTCTACTGTACAGTGACTTCTTGGTTTATGACTATGTGCACGACTAACTGCTTTTGTGTTAGGCCTATAAATCATGGTAACAGAAGTGATATGTCACATTTCTCAGCGATGATGGTTACAAAATATAAAGAAATTACTATGGGAGTTGGCAGTCTCTTTAGCAACTAATTTACTTGCTTGGGCGTATTTTCTGTAATGGGGAGTTAGGTGCCCAAGTATCTGGATTTCGATTAAATTAGTGATTGATTATTGACTTCTTTTGTTTTTCCTAATTTCGTGTCCTTCCGATTATAAGCAGTTGATGTGCAGTATATAAATTCTAATGCATGCTTGAATTAATGCACGAATTATGATGTTACACATTTAGATGCAATTCCAAGATTAAGTTATCCTGTTTAGACAAATTATCCCCGTAATTACAGCACAGCTGCTTGATCAGACTATTGAAGAACTCGCAGAATGACTGAAAACCCTGTAATGGTTGAGACGTGTATGTACTGCTAGTGAACTTTTAGTCTATTTTACTGGAGCCTATAACCATGCAAATGTTTTGCCCATCTTCTGGCCATGTAAGGATCGTGGTAGTCCCAATTTTCAACACTGCTGGTTCTCCCACCGACTGTGCTTCCTTCCCTCTCTGATGCAGCATGTTCTCTTCCAGTATCAAGTGCTTCTCTTTTATCTGCTAAACTCACCACAGCTTCTCCTGTTCTGGTAAACTCGTCAACCCCACCCTCTACATAGCTGTAAGCTACATTAACATGTTGACACTCACTCAAATCTAATACTATTCTTCTTTCCTCATTGCCTCTCAGCTCTTCAAGCGTGACTATCGTGCTTTCCCCTCCAATTTTCAACTTGACATCTCTGATCATACCTTTGAGCAATCTTGCGAGAAAGTCTTCGAATTCACGGATGACAAACCCATGAGAAGTGCTGAAACCAAACCCCACATGAAATCGATGAATTGGGATGGGAACTTGGATGTTCAGAGCATGATATGATCTTGTTGGACTATCAGAAAGATGCAGGATGCAGGATGCAGGATTCTTGTGTGCACGATCGTCAAGTATCTTTATTCCTTTCTTGAGGCCTTCAATTGGATCTGCTTGACCCATGTAGAAGAGGCGATCGATGACTTGCAGTGCATTGCGCTTACCGCAGGAAGTCATGCGCCTCAGGGGGAAGACACGGGCTGCAACAGAAGAGTAAGTCACAATAGCCAGACGATCAATAGGTCGAAGGGAGAATACTACCAATGCCAGGGATTGTTTGAGAAGCCTAAGGTGCGGTCCGTTGGGGCTAGCAACCAGAACCAAATCTGTTGCTTCTTGATGTGCCAACTTTACTGAGAGGTAGGCAGCAACTCTCCTATTCAAGGGGCTTGTGTAAGGACTTGGTGAGGGTAGAAAAAATGAGCTGCCTGTCAAGTAGGAGTGATGATGCTGGTGGTAGAGTGAACTGCGAGCAGTGGGTTGTGTGCAGGGATAAGGGTGTGGTGTTGGTGGGACGTGCACTAGAGAGAATTCCAGGCGTGCTTGATTAGGGATGTGATCAGTTTCTGTTGGGTCATCATCATCGTAGCGAGCAGAGCGCAGGAAAGAACGTCTGTGGACTCTGAAAGAAGCTATGGAATCGTCGAGAATTTGGAAAATGGGGTCAGCTTGGTTGCAGAAATGGGAGCAAGGAGGGTGTAGGTTGCGAGGAAGTTGGGTCCAATGGGCACGGCAAATGGGACAGGTCACACTCCCATGGCGGACGTTTGATGAGATACAGGCGAAGTGGAATGCATGTGAGCACTGGGCTGTGAATATAGCCTGTCCTGGACTATTGCCCGAGCCATAGCTTAGAGTCTCCAGACATATTGCACACAAGTTCTGCGACAACACATGACCGAAAGTTAAGCCACCAATAATACCAACTACACTATACACCATCACTTCCCCAACATGCTCCGCTCTTTCTCTATAACTATAGATGACTCCATTTGTAGAAGTCAAGTTGCGTATACTACATTGCCAGTAAAAGTGGAGTATTTATCCCAATTCATAGGATTGACAAAGAGGACATGGCAATTTCTGATATTAAAATCTATAATCCTTTACTTTTTGGATTTTAAGAAATTTAAAATCATAAGAAGACTTCTCTCTTCAAAGATTCTCACTTTTTCATATTTTACAGTTGCAATTCCAAATTACCTCTTTAAAATCAACTACGTATGAGAAAGATGGGCAGAGAGGGTGGCTCTGCCCGTTTTCGTGTGTCACCCGATGCTTCTCTCCAATAGATGGATGGATGGAGAGGGGCATAGGGTGGCACACGAAAACAGGCATAGACGAATTGATCCCGAGAAAGATATCCGTAAAATAAGAAATTTTATTGTGAAGACACCAAGTTAAGGTCATAAATCAGAAACATGTTAGTTGAATACAGTGACAAGGTGAGGAGGGGGCAATAATAATTGAGAGAAGAAAATAGTGACTGACGGGAAATCATGTGAACACACAATACATTGTGGGTAGATGGGACCTCACAAGGTTTTGGAGATGCATCAACTTCAGTTTTTGAAACTTGAATTGAACCAATGAAAAGATGAACAAATCAGAAAATGAAAAAGAATAAATGTGGATATGTGACTGCAAAAGCGAAAAAACATGGGAGTTGTCAAACATTGGATTCCAAAAGTGAATGTAACAACTGTTGGTTGCTTCACATACTGGACAGAAATGGGCTTAACTCAAACCATTTTTCCTACCTTGGAAGTCAAGTTGTGGTCATTGTTAGCAAGAATGGATTCTTCTTCCTCCACAATGTGTCTGTCTGAGATATTCTTTGCCATTGTGGGAGACATTGCTGTAGAGCTCGAGATCTGTAAATTCACTGATAGCCATTAGCTATTTCCTTCTTTATGTCAACTTCCATAGAGGAACGATTTATTTGGAAATGCAACACATAAGTTCATCGTAATCCAATGCTCTGATACATTTTGAGAGAAAACAGAACATGAAGTTGGGAAATTTTAGAAAGAAGCAACCAACAAAGCACAAAGCTGGAGTCTTTTAGTAGGAAGAAGAGATACAAACACACAGTGATAGAGAGAGAGAGAGAACGTAGCAGAGAGGTTTGTGCTTCCCAAATCATTTGATAATTCTGCTAGTTTCACAGGTTCATCAGGAATGAATGCAGCTTGAGTTTGAAGATAAAAGGAAAAATAACTTCTTTTTGGATTGTCCAGACCAGAAAAACACTGTAAGAACAACCAGAAAACTCTTGCAACCATATAAAATTAACTCCTCCATCATTCTTTAATTGCATCAGCATCATAAAAGAAAGGAGAAGGTAAACGGGGTTCACTTACATTTAAACTTGAAACTGGATCTGCAAGAGCGGGTGGCTTTCTTGAGGAGAAGGAGCCACATGCAACCACAACCATTTTCTTGGCTGCCCTTTTCAGCTTGGAGGATGCTCCTCCAACCCCCATATCTTCTTCTTCTTCAAAGTTATGCTATTGTTTTGCAGCCACTGAACTATAATTCTAATATTAATAAAGCAGTGTGGAGTGGAGTGGCCTATAAAGCAGATAAAGTGCAGACAAAAGCCCCTGCCAAGTTCTGCAACTTCATCAGACCCTGTTGGTTCTTTGCCTATTTGCTTTTTCTATTGTTTTCTAACACACGCTCTCATATGTTTACCATCCCTTTCAAAGTTTCAATTTTCACCTTGACCACAACCACTAATATTCCTATATTTATATGCCAAATCTAACTTGCAAACCACAGTATCGTACTACTTATTAATACTCTACTTTATCATTAAAAGTTAAATGTTCTTCATCTACCTTTTCTGTTTTTACTCCTCCTGCTTTCTCTTCTTAATTTTCTTTGCTTCTTTTTACAATACCCTGATTCTTTTTCCTGTCCTCTGCTTGCTTTGTAACGGATTTTAATACCATAAAGAAGTCTCTCAACTATGGAGGGAGCTCTGTTTGTTCTGGTGTCACGTACATATGGACTCTCCTGGTTCCATTACTTTATTGTGGCTAGAGAAGCTAGTGATCAGATGCTAAAACCGTAATCATTGTGAAGGTTATGTCCACGCCATTGAAAACCCACGTGTCCTTTTCTGCAAATGAAGAGAATTCCATGCTCACAGAGTTACAAAGTGTCAGATACCAATCTTAAATTGATTGGAGTGACACTAAAACAGCTTTAGAACCACACCCACTTCGTGGTTATATTCAGAAGATAAAGAGAAAAAGCAGAGGTTATTGAGTGGAGGAGAGCTAATTCCAAGCAAATGTAATTAATGCTATAAATGGATTGGCAGACCAGGGAAGAACAACAATAAAAACTAAGGTGGCAACAACAAAGCCTAAGGTGGCATTTTCAGGGTTGGGACCAGTTTCGCACACCCACCTGACCGATATGTTTTGCAGTGCAAGGTCATTGTGCTTGTTCAGCACAGGTCTCCATTATATATGGTCTCTTTCTGCTCTTTAATGCACAATAAAGATATAATACAGTTTAATTTATTTGTAATTTTTTAAATTACCATATTTTATTAAAATTATGATAAAATCAACATATTTTATAATTTGAAATATGTCACATATTAGTTTGACAAAAAATTGAGAAAAAGAGACTTTACGAGTATCAGGGAGGGTTATCAATTGTACGCAACTTTTTCGAGACTCGAACTCGACTTTCCGGTTACAAAGGAGTAACCTTGCCAATTCTTCCGAGATTCGTCAAAAAAATATATTTGATGCATGAGTAGTTAATAAAGTAAAGATTTTTTTAAAATATTAAATTATAACTAAAAAAATAAGTAAAATTATAAAAAAGAAGTACATGTCTTTGTCCTTAATCAATTAATCAATTCCCAAGCTTGCTTGCTTTTGGTAAATGCCAGTGCTCTACTGCCATAATCTTTATTGTGGTGTGTACAAAACTATCTGGAAAATTTCTGGCCATAACTAATTGAGTAATGAAGTGATGAATATAGCATGAATGGTTCTTCTTTTAAAGAGGTCTGTATCATCAAAAAAGAGCAACCCTAGAAAATGTGTTTGCTTCAACAAGAAATGGGAATTTGGGACCACTTTCATATCATTATTCATTAGAGAGCACAAAGTATATTCAAGACCGTTAGATTTGAAATTCAAGTTTCTCATCAAGATCAATCATAGCTTTGGCCTATTGCCCTTTGGCTTTTATGGTTTCTTCTTCCATCCACTGCATTCCAATTGACTGGTAATCACAAGACACAAACTGCTCTCCATCTCATTGGACACATTGTGTGGAATGCTTTGGACCAATCCTAAGTCATTTTGTGTAAAGTTGGCCATCCATTCATATATCATAAAGATTTAGCAGTTAGGAAAAGGTGTTTATGAATAGATAATCAATGTATTTAGTACATTACTTGTCCAAAGGCTTGGTTAGGTTGAAGTTGGCATGGATAGTACAATTATAGGAGATTCATTTGGTTGAGGCAATTAATTCTTGACCACCAATCTAAATCTATATAAAAATCTTCTGCTTAATCCAAACTTTTTGTGATGCTCATTAAGAAACTATTAAAAGTTAGTTGTGATATTAAGTTCTTTAGACCAGCGATTAAACTTTAAACCTCTTGTCTTCGTTCACGGAGACGTTAGAAGGACCGATGGACATGAATCAAATTATATGACTTGATTTAGTTTACATTTTTCTGTTGGGATTTGATATTAAAAAATCTACAAGCAAATGGTTTAGGATTCAGAAGATAACAAGGCGCAGAAAACAAATTGGTGCAAGTTGGAAAAGGACAGATGAACTAAAGGATACTACTGTCAGTATCGAGATCTCTCTTTAGCAGCTGACATATGGGAAATGCTTTAAGTGATCTCTCTTCTTCATCAAAAGAAATGTTAAACAGTGACCTCACTACCTTCCATGCCTACAACACACATACACACACAGACACACAGAAAAAGAGATGTTTGTTTTACTTGCATGAGATCATACATTTGACCTAGTCAAACCATCTTGGCCATGAGCTCCACAGTGACCACACACGTTTCATGCCCACAATCTTTATTTGAATCATTGCTTTTTTTCAGCTATCTTTATTCCTGGTTTTCATGTGATCAACTACTTCTGCTTGTTTTTAATTTGCTTTTGCTTTGGCATCTTATAGAACTGAAAGCTTTACGAGTCCGTATCTCATCCCCAGCATCTTCCTTAAAATGTGTTTTTATGTTCTTAATGGAACCAAGAACAGTCTTCGAAATCTTTAATGCTAAACTGTACGCCATGGGAAATGGAAACCTGGGAAATTTTATTCCTGGTCACCATGTTCCAAAATAGTTGGCTCTCATAACTATACGCAACAAAGATGACTACCTAAAAGTTGCCACCAAATTGTAGCAGAGATAACAAGTTCTGCAGGATCTTCTTGGTATCTTGTAATGACCTATCTCATTTCAGATTTCCTAAGACGCGGTTGTCAAGATATATTAGTTTTCTTGCTTATTATAACTTCTTCAAAGATAATCATTTTTGCTATGAAGATGGTGTTTAAGGGTTCAGTTCCATTTGGAGGTTTCAAAAGTTAAGATTCGACTTTTCATATGATGGAATAGGTTACAATGTATAGTTTATTTATTGCTTTCTGATATGAAGTTAAAAGAGGGACCAAAAAAAAAAGGGCAGTCTGAAGGTGTAATTTGCTAGGCCTGCTTGATCTAGAGTGTCAAGAAGGCAGCAACATCTATCTCCAGCTTCAAGTGGTTAAATATAAATAAACTCAACTCCTTGAATGATGGGTCCCTGACCTTTCCTGACTCGACCCTCACGCGCAAGCATGACAAAGACTAACCACCAATGATGACATCTTGTTATTTACTGCCCTCAAAGCTTACATGTACGTGCAAAGACTTAAATTCATGAATGATGATTGTATCAGTGGCTTTGGCAAGCTACTAACTGAAGCTGGTGAAAAGCTGACCTAATCGAGTGAAGTGGACATGCCCCCCCTCGAGGTTCACATACTAACAAGGAAGGAAGCATGGAAAATAACCAGTGTATGAGCATAACCGTAATCTACTCTCATCAGCACTGGAAGAGTCTGATTTTTCCTAATAACATTGTTAACTACATGGTTACTAGTAGGAATTCGATCATAGCCAGCAAAAACAGTGATTTCCTCTGGAACAAACGCAAACTTCGACAACAAAACCAATTTGAGCGAGTCCCAAGAACATGTCGAGACATATACCACAGTTTTGTCTGGTACCTGATGGACGTCTGAGTAGCCTTATTGATTTCTCCTTTGCTAAATGACATAGAAACTGAACTTGTTTGAAGAAAACATTTTCATGGAATCCTCTTTGATCAGTAAATTTGGAGTTCTATGTATCATTTATTCCAGCCTTAATGTTGCAATTAATTGTTGCTGATTTAGCATTAACACCTCTCTCTGCAATTTCATGTTAAGTTTTTCAACGTTGACAAGATAAATTGCTAGGAGATAGTCAGCGAGCATTGGTGTACTCGGGTATGTTGGAAACGTAGGAGACTCACAATTCTAAATCAAACAACAATATATTGATAATATATCCACATTACAATCTATATAAGCTCCAACTCTCTCTCTCTCTCTATTTTTTTCCTCTGTTTTTTCTCATGTATACATTATAAATACAATGGTCTTTTTATAGGCATGAAAGTCGGTTTACCCACCAACTTTTACAGCTAACAATCAACTACAAAACAGCTACAATAAGGAAACATTGACAGCTAACACACTGCTAAGAATACAATTCATTTTGTCGTGTCTTTTCTCTAGAAGAACCAAGAATTGTCCATCGGGTTTGACTTCTAACACTTTCCTTTAAACTCGACTTTGCATGCCAAGCTTTTCTTTGAGTTTGTAAAATACATCAGTCTTCAAAGACTTTGTAAAAGTATACACAAGTTGATCTTTAATTACGCAATGAATGAGTTCTACAGTTTTGTCTTTCATTTGCTCTCAGATAAAATGATATTTTGTGTCTATATGTTTGCTTCAGTTATATGATACTATATTTTTTGCAATTGATATAGCAAATTTGCTGTCAATGTATATTGTAATTGGATCTCCTTGTGTATGATATAACTCACTCAAAATATTCTTCAACCTTATTGCTTGACATGTACATGTTGATGAAGTGATATACTCAGCTTCATACATTGAGAGAGCAACTATTTGTTGCTTCTTTTATGACCACGAAAATATCGCCGATCTAATATGAAATGCATATCTAAAGGTGCTCTTTCAATCATCTAAGTCTCCACCATAATCACTATTTGAATAACCAATCAACTTTAAATCTTAAGAATGTGTATAAAATAGACCATGATTTATTGTACCTTAAACATATCTTAAAATTCTTTTTGCTGCAATGAAGTGATCTTGCTTTGACTTCTCTATATATCTACCGACCAATCCAACTGCGTACATAATATCTGGACGTGTGAAAGTCAAGTATCTCAAACTTTTAACTAGACTTTTGAACATTGTCGAGTTTACCGACTCTTTATTTGAATTTATTTTCAACTTTATGCCTATTTCTGTTGGCATAGCTATTGGCTTGCAATCCTTCATTCTAAACTTGTTCAAGATTTGTTCCGCATATTTCTTTGACGATATAAATATTCCATCTCCCATTTGTTTTATCTCGATTCCAAGAAATTATGACATTTTACCAATATCTGTCATTTCGAATTATTTAGTCATAGCTTTCTTAAAACATTGAACATATTTGGATCATTTCCTGCAAAGATCATATCATCTACATATAAATACACAATCACGATGTCATTGTCTTAATTTTTCTTCGTGTATAAGACATACTCATATGGGTTTTTTACAAAACCATTCTTTTGGAAATACTCATCTATGCTCATGTTCCAAGCCCGTTGAGCTTGCTTTAATCCATATAATGCTTTCTTTAGACGATAGACTTTGTCTTCCTGTCTTTTTTTAATATATCCTGGGGGTTGCTTAATGTAGACTTCTTCTTTTAAGTATCAATGTAAGAAAGTTGTTTTTACGTCTATCTGATAAATCTTCCATTTATTTTTTGCTGCAAGTGCTGTGATAAGTCTAATAGTATCAGTTCTTGCAACTGGAGCAAATACTTCTTCATAGTCAATTCCTTTTCTCTGCTTATAGCCTTTAGTGACTAATCTTCCCTTGTAATTTTCATCATTTCGTTTTTTGAATATTTTTTGTCTTGTTCATCCATTTAACTCCTATTGCCTTATGTACTTTCGGAAGATTAGTTAGTTCTCATGTGTCGTTTCTATTGATCACAGCAATTTCTTCATTCATGGCTTTTTTCCAATTCTCATTTTTAATAGCCTCTTTGTATGTTAATGGATCACACTCAGCGATCAAACAAAACAATGAGTAATCAAATGTTGTCTATACCTGTTCTGTGGCATCATAGATATCATTTAGACTTCACATTTTTATAAGTGCTCCCTTGAATCGCTACTGTTATTGCTAATTTGTGATAAAGTTAATGTTGTTGATTTAGGAGTTGTTAAAGTAGGGCTTTGTGGAGGAATCTGTTTATCTCCTTATTCATCTTCTATGTTAAAGTCATCATCATTATCATCATCGAAAAATAGTCCTTGAACTTTCTTATCTTCTTTGTTCCATTTCCAATAATCTGCTTCATCGAATTCAACTTCTAGTGAGATGATCACTTCCTTGATCAATTGTATAATCTATATGTCTTACTCCTTTTTTCGTAGCCAATAAATATGTACTTTTAACCTTTGTCTTCTAACTTCTTTCTTTTTTGATCAGAAATATGACATATGTAATGCACCCGAAAATCCTGAGATGTCCAACTGTTGGCTTGCTACCACTTTATGCTTTATTTAATGTTTTGAACTTTACACTTTTTGCTGGACACCGATTTAGTAAATAAACATCACATAAAACAACTTCAGCCTAGAAAGTTCTCAATAAATGCTTTCTTTTCACCATGCTTCTCACCATATCAAGAATTATACGATTTTTTCTTTCTGCAATGTCATTTTGTTGTGGTGCATATGAAGCTGCCAACTGATAAACGATTCCATGCTCTTTGCAAAACGTTTCAAACAATTTTGACGTGTACTTACCTCCTCTATCAAATCTAAGTATCTTTTAATATTGCCCACTTTGTTTTTCTACCATTTCTTTGAACTCTTTAAATTTATCAAGGGCTTTTGATTTTTCCTTAAGAAAATACACCAAATGTTTTCTACTGAAATCATCAATAAAAGTAAAATAATGGTATATTAAAAAGTCCAACTATATCTGAGTGAACAATCTCCAATGGTCTTCTGGCTCTTCATGATTTTCCAACTTCAAAACTTTGCCTGTGTTGTTTCCCTTTAATGCATGCTTCATATAATTGGTTATGTTGATTAATTTCTGGAAGTCCATTTATCATCTTTGCTTTTGATAACAATTTTAGGCCAATAAAACTAAGATGTCCAAACCTTAAATGCCATAGCCATGATTCATCTTTAATGACAGACTTCATGCACTTCAATACTTCTGACTGAATATTAAGTGTGAAAAGATGATTCTTTGTCATATCAACTTTAGCAATTAATTCTCTACCTTTGTTGATGACAAGAGAGCAATCCTTCAAATATATGTCGTATCCTTTTTCTAAGAGCTGACCAAGGCTAATAATATTGCTTCTTAAAGCAAGTACATAATAAACACCATATATATACCTCTTCTCTCCATTTTTTTAAGGTAATCATAAGTTTACCTTTGTCTTTAACTATAATTTTTAACGAGCCACCAAAAGTAACTTCTCCTTGGATGGTGTCATCCAAATTTGTAAACAACTCTTTTAGTCCACATATGTGGTTGCTAGAACTGGTGTTAAGATACCAAACATTTTTCTTGCACTCTCCATTTCCTTTGTATGTTAAGAAAATAGTCGATTCAACTTTTTTACCTTCTATTGTTGCAACACTCTCCATTTCCTTTGTATGTTAAGAAAATAGTCGATTCAACTTTTTTACCTTCTATTGTTGCAAAATGATTTGTTTCCTTTCTCTTAGGGACTGATCTGCAACCGTAACTAAAATGACCATACTTGTTACAGTTATAACATTGCATTTGTGATTTATTACCTCGTTGTTGAAAATCGTCTTTTCCTCAATTTTGGAATTGTTGGCCCTTGAATTTTTTTTGGATGAATAAGCATAATTTAAATTAATTTTTGAGGTCTTGTTAGATTAATTTTTTCGGAGTAATTAGCATGTCAATGTCAGTAGGAGTTATTGCTTGGATTGATGGAATTAAAGTATAAATGTAGTAAGAATGCATGAGGGGTAATCTTGGTAGATCACTTGAACCTTTAAGTTTTAAGGCATAAATGGAAGGGCATAAGGGTCATTTTACAATCATTAAGAGTGTAAGTTAGAAGAAGAAGTAATTTTGTCATGTTTGAGAAGAGAGTGTCATGGGTGTGAGGAGAAAAGAAGAAGAGGAGAAAGCCAAGCTAGGGTTTTGGAGAACTTGAAGACTTTGAGGCTT
>JANKOD010000191.1:4316475-4328327 GCA_026284645.1 Erythroxylum acuminatum
TTAAAGTAATTTTGATTTGGAGCGTTCGCAAAAATCTACTCTTTATATTTTCTATTTAGAAGTTATATTTTTATGTGTTATACAACCCGATGGATATCCAAAAACCCGAACAACCCAATGGATTTAGATATGGGTAGTAAATCGTAAAAACCGATGGATATGGATATGGATATGGGTTGAGTTATAAAAAATTGATATGGATATGGGTAGAGTAAAACCCGAACCGAACCCTACCCATTGTCATCCCTACTTGTTGGAAATGTAGTAAACTTACAATTCCAAAACAAACAATAATACATTGATAATATATCGACGTTACACTCTCTATGAGCATTAGCTCTATCACTTTCTTCATTTTTTCCTTGGTTTTTTCTCAAGCATACATTACAAATACAAGAGTCTTTTTATAGGCATGAAAGTCGGTTTACTTACCAACTTTGGCAACTAACAAACAAATACAAAACAGCTACAATAAGGAAACGATGACAGCTAGCACACAATTAAGAATATAATTCATTTTGTCTTGTCTTTTCTCTAAAAGAACTAAGAAGTGTCTATTGGGTTTGACTTCTAACCAGGTATACGGTGTCCTAGCATGGCATCTATTCAAGCTAGATCTTGCACTTTTAGGTTTTGCAAGAAACTATAAATGGTTTATTAAACAAAAGGTTTGATCTAAGCTTAGGATTTTCGATAGATGTAAAGGAAGTACATCTTCTATAGAATCTCTACCAGTTTTCACTAAAAATTGATAACGTAGCTATCACAGATTTTAGCCTATCTAGTTATTGACTATGGTTCTTGACAACATCAATAAGATGCACGTTAAGTAATCATTAGGCATGTTCAAATTTATTAATGAGAGGGCTAGGAAATTGTAGCCTCCTAAAACATAAAAAACAATCATGATTAATGATTTCAAATTCCTAATCTTTAGAATGGTGTTCACTTCATAGAAAGAAGGCCAAGAAACTTATACAAGCCTTATAAATTTCTTCACAACATTGAGTAACTTTGTCATCCCACAACTAATCCTGCCTCATCAATTTCATTTAGTATGATGTTGTAGGAATATGAGCATGAAGGCAAGGGAAAACTCTTATTCTCATTTGTTGTAAATGCCAAGCATATATACATAAATATACCACAATTTCTTACCTTAATCAAGGACATCTAAATATATGCCAAATCTCCTAAATATATATTTACATATATTGTACAAGATATTTTCCCAATATTCCCCTTCAAGTCTGAAAATGAAAATTACGAATGCCTAACTTATGAAAAGGTACTGAAATTGGGATTTACAAAGCAGTTTTGTAAATATATCAGTGAGCTGATCATGAGTACAAACATAAGCAGTGGCACTGTTATTAGCTTGTATGTGATCAAGCATATAGTGAAAATCAACTTATATGTCTTTTGTGCGCTCGAGAAAAATACGATTGAAAGCAATATGTAAAGCAATTTGACTATTACAAAATAGTCCCATTGGCTGAGAGTGAGAATCATCAAGTGAGTAAATAAAGATTTGAGCCAAGTCAATTCACAACTAGTCACAGCCATGGAACGATACTTTGCTCCAACAGAAGAACGAGACACAGTTGGTTGTTTCTTGGTTTTTCCATGAGACATGAGAATCATCAAGAAGAATGCAATAGCCAGTGAGTGAACGACAAATGAGAGGAAAACTCGCCTAATCAAAGTTATAGTAAGCATTGAGATGTAATGCATTGTCATGATGCAAGAGAATGTCTTAAACTAAGTAGGACTTTAAATACCAAAGCACTTATATAACAACATCCCAATGAACTATACGAAGAGCTTGCATGAATTGAGCCAAGATATGGACAACATAGTATAGTTCAAGTCTTGTTCTGGTCAAATAAATCAATCAATCAACCAGATAACGATATTTAGCTAGATTGACAAATAAGGGTGCAACATACGAGGTGATGGTTTTGTTTAATTGGAAATATGCAAATTTAGCACCAAGAAGATTGGTTCCAAACAAAATGTCAAGTGAGTACTTTCTTTAAGATAAAAACAATCATTTAAGTCCACAAGCAATTTCAATGCCAAAATCCTTCATATGAAAGAAATGACTAAAATAAGCTTTAAAGCTAACAATGGCTATGGAATTTCCATCAACAATTAAATCATTAACATAGACCAAAACATACAAGAAGACACCATGCTGCTCATAAGTGAGCAATGAATAAACATAGGAGTAAATGAAACCAAACAACTTTACAGCTCCAACAAGCTTAGAAAACCAACTTTAGGGAGTTCGGTGAAGATCATATAAGGATTTATAAAGGCACCATACATTGCCCGAATCGGAGACAAAAAATCCGTATGGGAGTTGCATATAATCTTCTTCATCTAGATCACCATGAAGAAAAATATTATGGATATTCATTTGATGCAATTCCCACCCACGAATAACAACAACTGCAAGAAAAGCATGCAACGAGACCATTTTCACAATATAAGCAAAAGTTTCATTAAAATCAACTCCTTCAATCTGTTGTTTCCAAGAATAACCAGTTTAGCTTTGAAGCGTTCAATTGAGTCATCAGAGTTGTATTTGATTTTATAGACTCACTTACATCCAATAGCTTTCTTCCTAGGAGGAGGATTTTCAATGGTCCAGGTGCCATTATACTTAAGTTCATCAATCTCCTTAGACATAGCATCACACCAATGAGGATCTTTGACCACCTTTGAAAATCATGTGGGTTCAGTATCAACAGTAATAGCTGCAAGAAAACAATTATGATTTGTAGTGAAGTTAGCATAAGTCACATAGTGGGTTGTGGGATAAGGAGTATTGGAGGATGAAGATTGAGTGGTGAGTGTAAAAGGAGGATTAAGATACTATGCAGTGTGGAAAACATAATCTTGCAATATGGTATTAGGTTGACGAATTTGCTGACTTTTGCATACGGTGGTCTCGTCATGATTAATAATAGGGATTGACAGGTAATCAACAACAAATGGAGGAATAATAGGATTAGAGATGCTCTCCTTGTTTTCAATAGTGGTGGATGGATAGTACATTACTCTCCTTATCATTTTTACCTGAATTATTAGAATAAGCACCCAAAATAGGCATCAAAGAACTAGAAACAGCTAGTGCAAAATTGTAGCACTTAATGGCCCGAAAGAAGAGGACAATAAATGATCATCATATGCTGTTGGATCGGTAATAAACAAGGGCAAGAGAGATGTAGATAAAGCCTCAAAGAATTGAAATTTGTCTTAAAAAAATACCACATCTTGAGAGACAAATAATTCACTAGTTTCCAAATCAAACACACACCATCCTTTCTTTTTATAGGGGTATTCTACAAAAATGCACTATTTACTATCGGGATTGAACTTATTTTTGTCATACAGAACATGATGAACATAACACAAGGACCCAAATGTTCGAAAATGAATATAAGGAGGTGGTTTTTGCTTACCTCCAAGCAAAACTAAAACCATAAAACAAACACAATGTAAAACACATATAATCATGCAATCATGCAACAATGCAATTATGATACAAGAGTCAATACCATCAAATCTCATGAAATTAACTTACCCATAACATCAATCACTAAAAAAGCTCCAACACACTAACTTGTTCCATTCATGTTAAGTACTTTGATTTAAATACACATATCAATGAAAATATTGAACCCTATTTATACATCTATGACATTTGTAATCATGTACTCATTCTAATTTACCAGTTAAAGAGGTAGGTTATCACTAAATATCCCCTCATGGAATTCCTCAATTTACTGGATGAATAGGTTCATTTTTATTGAAAACACCATATTTTCATATTTTATTCAACGATCACCTAGTCTTTTGACGCGAAGGAAAACACCTTGTCATGAATCAACTAGGTCATATTTTATTTAGATTGGTTAGAGTGTCACTCTAGTCTTTTGACGCAAAGGAAAATATTTTTCCATAAATGGCCCCGATTACTTAACTATATCATAACTCACAACTGGCTATTAGCTGTAATCTTTACCCAAATATTTTTAAAAATTGCTAGTGGAATAGGATATTTATTCAACACAGTTTTTTAAAATTTATTTATTTCCTAACCTACATCATTTCTTCCTAGTCAATCACTCCCATAAAAGGCTACTAATAATGCCTACCAATTTAAATAAATTTAGTTATAAGTACATCTAAACAAGTGTCATAAAATGAAATAATTTATATAATATTCTAATCAATATGCATATTTACCTCAAAAACACTTAAAACACAAACTTCACAAGTTAATTTTTCTTCATAATTTAAGTGATCATGTTCATAGTTAAGCTAATTCCTTTCAATTTCTTGTCATTGATACATTCATACAAATACATAATGCAAAATTATGCAACAATTACGCAATGACAACGTAAGCAAAAATACACACAATACAAATGCAAAGTCATATGCAATTAAAAATAAAAAACAAATACACCCATATTTGAACAACACACACTTCTCAACATGGAAACAACACATAACTAAATCACAATCAAAACTAAAAACTAATTGAACAACAAAAATAAAAGAAATAGAAAATAAGGTTATAGGGATTATGGTGGTGATGACATCAGAGAAGGGAATTGGATACCTGACACTGCAAAACACTTAAGTAGTTTCAATGTTTGGAAGTGTTGATGGTGCATTATTCCTTTAGTTATGCCTCTATGATGTCCATTCTACCCTCTAGTCACTTGTTGTTCTCTTCCAATTTGCTGAGCACCGTCTCCCAGCCTTCTTCTTCATCATCATATTATTCATTTGATGTTACCTTTTGATGTTGCAGCTGCTGAACTGGATCTTGTCTATCCTGTCCTATGCTTAACTACAAATTTAGAGCTTGGATCTTAGGGTTCCATGCCATGGGACTCCAAGATTTCAGCTCTCCTTAAGTGTGTATTATTGAACATTTAAAGGAAGACAGGGGTTAGTCCATTAACAACAACATCATGGTTGTGAGTCAAAGCAGTTACTAACAATTCCATGCCTAAATAGCTACTCTTTTTCGTAATGGAAGTAACTATTGCTTGGAAGATGTGTGTAAATGTGCAGACCTTGACTTTGTTCTCCCTACACCAAAGTAAGAACAAATCCTTTTTAGAACATTTTTTACTTTAACTCTTAGCAAAAACAATGTGACACATGAATTTGTGTAGTAACAAATGTTCTGGACTCCTAATGACATTGTTGGGTACATTATGAGGGTCAAACACATATACTCCAGTCAATTTCTTTCAACAAATGATTGCATAAAAATTATTATGTGATTCTACAATCTTGGTATAAATCGTGTATATTCCAGAGATCCTATTTTTTGTTATAAAAGGAAATTATAAAGGTTGGAGTAAAGGATAAACATTTTGGATTTTCGTTAGATGTCAGAAAAGAAAAGACGAAGCAATTCTGAATGAAGGATAAAGGAAAATATGAAGATTACATCACAAGATATAATATAAAGCAACCTTCAATCCAAATTGGAAGAAGATTTCATTCAAGACAAAAAGGGGGATATAAAATATAATTTTTTTATTTCTATTTGTTCTTCTAAATATTAAATATTGGATTTATTTTATATGTTTATGAACTAATTTGTTTAGTGCCTAAGGGTGGTGAACCCCTAGTTGGAATGAATAGTATGATAAAGTCTTTTATTCAATGCAAATTTTTGATTTGTTTATTGCGATTCAATTATATGTTTATATTCTTAAACTAATTTATCTGGAATATTAGCCCAATGTTTGATTTTATATGATTGAGATTGATAAATATTTTCGTGTGAACAAATCTACCATAGTTGGAAGGAGTTATATGCAAACCTAAAGACAGGTTGACATAAATCCTCGAGATTAGGGTCAAACCTAATAGTGAAATTCACGAATTGAGTAATGCAATCTTAGGGGTTTAGACTAGAAAGAGATTTCAGTTAATCAACCGAGAGTTAGTTGTTAATAGTCTTGAAAAAGATGTTAACAAAAGATAAGAATTTTCACGATTTAATAATCAATAATTCAATTACATGATATAAAGGGTTATTTTTAAAGATATCTTAGGGAGATTCATCACCTAGGTAATACTTATTTGATATCGTTTAATTGTAGTAGTTTCTTTATCCTAGTTCATTTTTATGTTAACTTTAGTTTAGTTATTTTAGTTTAATTTTCAATTAAATTCACAACTTGATTCAACAATTAGATAATGGAAAAAGATTAATAGTAATACTTACAGTCCTTTTAGGGTAGATCATACTTGTCAGTGCCAGCTAGAACAATAGATGTATCTGGTCTGACACGATACAGTAAAATGGGAGACAATGGGATGGATAGTAGAGGGCTTCTTGCACCTAAAAGCAATGATCCACCTTTCCCCTTATCCACTTGCGATTAAAGCTTACAATTCTTATAAGCATATAAATAATCAATCAAACTCACGCCTTCAACTTCATTCTACACTTCAAGCTCTTCATCAACTCCAAGAAAATAACATCCCTGAAATGATATTTATAAATAGACGAAACGATGCCAATTTTCTATAACTTAAGAACTAAGTTGTTTTTGAAGATGTCGTACTTAGGAGCTTGTTAACTTATCAAATGATAAAGAGAAAGTTGGTTTACAAGCTCAAAATCAAACATGATGGTTTAATACAAAATATAAGGTATAAATGTTTATTTAAGACTATATGCAACAAGAAGGTATTGATTTCGAAGAAATTTATGCTTATAGCAAGATTTGACATAATTAGAACAATTTTGGCTATTGATGTACATTATAAGTGGCATGTTTATTAAATATGTCAAATATACATTTTTGAATGGTATTTTAAATGAGAAAGTGTTTATGAAATAACCTAAAGAAAGAGAAAAGGCCTATTAGCTTAAGAAAGCCTTGTATGGCTATAACAAGCATCAAAGTCTCAGTATTTGAAAATTAATAGATATTTCAACAAGATTGGATTGTATAAAAGCTTAGTTGAGCGAAATTTACATATAAAAATCAACAGAGAAGATGAGGTACTTATTGTATGTTTATGTGTAGATGATTTGATTTATATTACTAACAGTTTTAGTCTCTAATGGCACTCAAGAGGAGGATGAAATTGGTTTTTATAAAATTCAGCAAATTTTCTGTCCAATGTACTCAATTAATAACAATCAATATAAACAAAGAAGGAAATTTTGCTTAATATAAATTAATCAAACAATTGAGCAATAAATTAAAGAGGATAGAGAAGAGAGAGATGAAATCAATTTATAGTGGTTTGATAAACAACCCTTTTCTTACTTCCTCTCTCAAGACTCTTCTTAGAATTCCACTATAATTCTTCTTTCTAGGTGAAGAATAACCTTTGTATAATTTTTTTTGGTAAAGGAAAACCCTTCTTACAATCTTCTTCCAAGGTAAAGAAAAACTTCAACACTACTTGGATCACCCCTAAGTACAATATTCAACAACCTAACAAAGTATTACAATTGAAAAATGTCTCGCTTATTCACTTGATAAATCCAAAATGGCTCACTTATGCAAATGTGACATAATGATGCTCAAATGACTGAAAACTTTTTAAAATGTGTGTGTACAACAACTAAAACCTTCCTAATGCTAAAGTAAATGATAAAACATCTTTGTAGAGTGTTTTGGGACCCAAAATAGCTATTGGAGCCAAGAACTAGTTATTACAACGACCATATATAGTTCACTGGTCGACCAATATGCATTACATCATCATATTCACTAGTTGTTAAAACAATGGTCGACTATTACACATATTGAATTGACCAATATGGCATATTGGTGGACCAATACATCAACTAATATTGCTACAAAATCTCAGTATATCAAATTTAACAACTTCAACTTATATTAGTCGATCATTAACTCCTATAGGTCAATCAATAACCCCAAAAAATATGATTTTAACAACTTCAAATACTCAAAACCACTTTATTTAATTCAAATATTATTAAAAAACTTCCCAAAATGTTTCGCAAAGATTATTTGAAGATCATGTTCTGATTCAATTAACGAAGTTAGGTTTTCAAAACCACCACCCAATATAACTATAATGACTTTTATATTAAAATCAAAAGCTTCAATGCCTCTTGATGAATGTAAAAACTCATGCAATGAAATAAGATGAAATGATTATGCATGTTTTTGGATCATCAAATTAACAAAGAGCTTATAAATAATAATAAAATATGTGAAATGACCTTGATGAGCCTTAATCTCCTTTTGTTATTGTTTCGATCTTCATTTCATCAGTTACAAACTTCAACTTCTCTTTATCAACCTCATACATTATCTTTTTAAGTTTATGACTTCATTTTGTTATAATATTGTTTTTTTATCAAAATAATAAACACATTTTTAGTCATTATATTTTGTTATCACCAAAACATCAATTAGAACCTCTCTTGGTTTAACAAATAGTATTGCTCTAGAAGGATTTTAAAATAATAATGAAAAATAAATTTAGGATGAATGATTTAGGACTAATAAGTTGTTTTTAAGGTTGGAAATGATTCAAAATAATTTTTAGTTTTTCTCTCAAGAGAAATATGTCAAACATCTACTTATGAAGTTTCAGATACAATATTATAATCCTATTAAGGCTCCTCTCAACACGAATCAAAAGTTTAGCTTAAAAGATGAGGATGAAAAGGGCGATGGACATGGATGTCATAATTTACATGGAAGCCTAATACATCTCACTCACAACATACTTGATATCATGTGAGTAGCTAGTTTATTCTTGCGATTCATGCAGAATCTTAGTAAAATCCATTATGATGTTGCTAGAAGGGTGTTTAAAATATCAGAAGGGAACTAGCACTTAAGGGATTTGGTATACTAATACTAACAATCATGAGTTGTATGGCTTTTCTAATAGTGATTGGTAAATTTACTTAATGATCCAAAAAGCATATCCAATTATATTTTAAACCTTATTTCAAATGCCATTTATGGAGTTGAAAGAAGCAATTATTTACAACCATATCCTCATTAGAAGCATAATACATTAATATTACTTTAGTAGCCTGTCAATCTATTTAATTATCATGTATTCTTAGTGATATGAAACAAAAATAAAAAAAGGTGAAATGAATATCATTTGTGACAATCAGTCAATAATTACTATAACAAAGAATCTAATGTAACACACTCATATAAGATATTCTAAAAGTCAACATCACTTCATAAAAAAAGCAATTGAAAGGAATATATAAGTAAACTACTACAACCATAGTGAACAACTTGTGTTTTAATTTACAAAGGCACTTCTTATAATAAAGTTTGAGCTTTTAAGAAATATGTCAAGAGCTTTAAATTTCAACATTATGAAAGCGTATTAATTAAAGTAACGCAAAAATTAATGAATTTTATATACTCTATTTTAGTGTTCATGTACTACTTAATGATAGTATTTGTAAATCTTAATCTTAAGCAATAAAAAACATATTTTTGATTTGTAGGAGATATTTGTTATGTGGTTTTGATGGTGCTTAAAGTTTAGCCATAGTGTTATTGTCATTTGCTATATGTATAAAAATACTCTTAATTTCAATAAATATGTGTTTTTCCTATTAAATATTTTCTACTTCAAACTTGTTTGATAAAAATCTTCATTTTACCTCTCTTTTAATTGTTACCAAAAGAAACTTGAATTACAGTCATTTTTTTAATCAGTACCAACATTTGTAAAAGTTAATGTTTTAAAATCGAACCGAAAGTTAAACCGGTAAGGCATGAGTTTTAAGGTTTAAAAAGTTCAACCAGTATTAGATAATCATAAAAAGGTTAAAAGTTGAATAAGATTAAAAAATTTAAAATATAATTAAAAAAATTGTCCTTATATATTGAAGAATTTGAAGTTTAATTAAGAAAGAAGATTGTTAAATAAATAATTAATTTTAGTTTATAAATTCAATTAATTTATAAAAATTAATAAATTATTCAATTGCTAATAATAAAGGTTTTTAAAATAAATTGAATCTAAAAATTAAAATTTAAACTAAAAAATGGGCCAAATTAAAATTTTTATTGTTATACTGACCAAAATAATTCGGTTTTTCAATTATTAAAAAAAATAGCTGCCGTGTTTAGCCTCCTCAAGGAATCCTTCTCGATCAATAGCTTTCTTTGCAATCATCCTAACAGGGTTTGTTCTTTAACACGATGGGATCAAATCCCCTTTATCTGTTTCATGTGTCCTCTCCTTCCTATTCATCTATTAAATGCTAATAGAATCGATGGAACGGAAAAGGCATAAGGTGACACAGAGAAACAGCCACCCCGTTACCGTATAGGTATATATCTACATCAGCTTGGATGCATAGTTCCACAACTGCTGGAATCCTGTATCAGTCAAACGGAGTTTCATGAATGTTGCGCCGACCAAAAGGGTCACAGACATGATATGACTCAACGGAGACAAGTGCATTATTGATGGATCCCTTGACCCGTGAATAGAAGCCATGGCGTGTACTAATTGTTTGAACAGGACACTTCTGAATCTTATGTCCAGTCTGAGTGATATGAACTTCTGACCACTGACTGTACAGTAACTTGAATCTCTAAGTGACCAATATGTAACACAAAGATGGAAAGCAATTCTTTGGTTCATCAGAATCAAATAAACTCTGCCTGCAACTCTATACACGGATTACATGCAGGAGTTGTATGTGACACCTTATTCAAGACTTTCCAGGCCTCCAGTATTATGCAACTGGAATTATCAGGCACAAGTAATGATTTCTTGGGAGATTCAAGGGGTGTTTCAAATAACCATTTGTGCAATCTTCTTAAAAGGGAATACTATAGAGCTTCTTTTGTCTCCGAGGTAGTATCAGAGCAAGAGTCACATTCTGGGGGCAATTATTGTTCGTTGCTTTGATCTTGTCTGGATCTCTGACTCGCACATAAGATTGCTTCAGAGATCAAAGGGCCCACCTCTCTGAGTCTTTTCAAGCCCAAAATGCAACTAGAATGAAACTGAAGCATTGAAAACAAAACACAGTCACTTTCTACTATTACTTGAAAAAACCAAATACTAGGATATGCCTTGTCGAATTGTCTTAGTACGCTAAATTGCTACGTAGCATTCAATGAGATAAAAATTATTAGTTTACGACTCAGAGAAGTTTGATCAATTTAATCGTAAAAATTTTAAATTTTAAATTTTAAATTTTTTTGTTCGATTTATTTTAATAAAATTTGTTGTTAAAAGCTAATCAATATATTAATTAATTGGTTAATTTTTAAAAATTAATAAGTTTTTATAAACTAAAATAAATAAATTAATTTTTATTTAATAATCTCTTTTTTAATTAAACTTTAAAAAGATTTATAAGCAAGGACAATCTTTTTCAATCATATTTCAAATCTTTTAATTTATTTAATCTTTAGTCAATTTTATAATAGATTAATCTTGATTGAACCTTAAATCTCTTATCTTATCAGTATCATGTGTTATGCTCCATCCCATTTCCAATTATTCACCAAATGGTTGAAAATTACACATCTAAACTTATAATTTAATTCTTGCATATTTATTTACCTTCCTCTTTTTGGGTTGGAGCAATTCATATATTCATACCTAGGGGGTGGTCAAGTTGGAAGAGTGAGAGGGGGGAGGGGGAGGGGGAGGGGGCATGGGGTTAGAAGATTATATATTCGAATCTCCGTATCTACACTCTCTCGATCGAGTTTGTCGTATATGGCTTGTCTAGTGCGGAGTGCCTGGTTGGCATGATCTGCAGGCTATTGCGTCAATCCAGAGGTTTATCCAGTACACATCCAAAGAATAAC
>JANKOD010000191.1:4332611-4343359 GCA_026284645.1 Erythroxylum acuminatum
GTTGATCTTAAATTGATTTAATGAAGTCCTTGATACAAAATATAGCATGGAGAAAATCATGATGAGATCATGATAATGACATTCCTATCATGTGTAATTAGTATTTAAACTTTCCCTAGTTAGTTGTTTAGAGTTAATATGTGAATGCTTACTAAGGGTAGTAAGTACATTGGATTGACAAACTATAAGACAATCATATAAGGCTACCAATATAGTTCATATCAACAATCTCCAAGTCTCTTGCGAGATAGGGCACTTCTTCATGTTCCTCTTATATCCTTGTGCTTCCATTGGGAAAAGAATACAATTAAAGTCCCTCACAATTGAGACTGTAATGCTTGCCTACAAACCAGCTGAAATGCCTATAGAAATGAATCATAAGCTTGGAATTTTTCCAAATCAAATTCAAACAGATATAGGGTGCTATTGACAATTAGTTGGGAGGTCAATTTATCTATCTTATACTGGGTACCAAATAGGCCGGATTATGTGAGCGAAGAATTCGAAGCGGAAGATCCAAGTCCAAGAAGAAATTTTTGGGCCTAAAAGCCTTGTAATTTTATTTATGTTTCTAGGATGGACAATCCAAGTTGGCTTATTAATTCATGAGATGAATGGATAAATGAATGCAAATAGGCAATTTTTGTAAGTTTAGACTTGATATTCTTATTAGCATCTCATCTTGATTGGTAGAATCCGATGAAACATATAAGTAGCTCATGTGTTTGTTCACAGTGAGTCTTTAGAGAGAGCTAAACAGATTCAAACACTTAATAAGAACATAGATCGAAGTTTTATCGTCACCACTGAATAGTAGTACTCCCTCTGATTCATAATAAGTGTCGTTTTAGATACATTTTAATTGTTCAAAATAAGTATCATTCTTGACTTTGTATGCACGTTTATAATTTTACTTACAAAATTAACCTTTAATTTCTCTCATCTTAATTACACATATCACAATTTCAAAGCAATTTAATATGCAGTTTCTATCACAATTTCTTATTAATGTGCAATTTTTCTCTCATCTTAATTATACAGATCACAATTTCAAGGCAATTAATGGGAGTATTAATAAGGGCATATTTATAATTTCATTAGCTTTCTTAATAAGCGTGTATTTTTTTAAAACGACACTTATTATGAATCGGATGGAGTAAATCATTAGCAAAAGCTAAATTGAAAAGGTTCAGCTACTTACATTTAAAATGCCGAGAATAGAAGCTCGGATGGAAATAGCCGAAACCTAAGATAGAATCCTATTTGCCCAGTTAATAAAAAGGTGTATTTTATTAACCCACTCTAGTCTTAGAAAATATATTTTATTACCTTCATTTAATAATAGTTAAGAATATCACTCGTATGCTATTTGGGGCAAGTAATCATCAAGTTTATGTACTCTTGTAGAGAAAGCAATAACAAAACCGTACTGAATAAACCAAATGCTCCAAGACAGTGGAAGTGAGGTAATTGTTTGGATATGAGTTGAAAAAGGCTTCACATTAAGAACCGAATAAAAAGGCATTGCAAACATTTGCACTAAATTGCTGCTTTGCAGATTTTATCATCAAAGGTTCCAAAACTATACCGTGTTGAGTCGTGGCTATCAACCTACCATGCAAAGGAAGAAACTTTTGTATACAGAAAGAATGTAAGCTAATCAGCTTGCTACTTAAGACAGCAAAAGAACCTATGCAGACCTGTAAGTGGAGCCTACTTGATTAGACATTGATGTGGAGGGCCTTCTCATGGATTGATGTTGCATTCCCTCAAATACACATGATCATAGTCTACGTGCTTTGCCCAGTAGTTCCTGTACTTGGGGATGCCAATCTCAAGCCACGGTTTCAAGTTGCCATTGTAGTGTATGACAGCAGCTTGCTCAATCTCTCTCTGATTGACGTTGGCATTATAACCAAGGCCGAGTACATGCCAATATCGATCAAGGGGATAAGTTCTATTCCAAAATGTGATGAGGCCAGGAGGCAGGGTCCCCAACTTCCAAAGCGTTCTGTCATGGTTCTGTGAAGAAACAAAAGTTCAAGTCACACCTAAAAGCAAGATAAAGTAGTTGAACACATTGGACACAACACTCAAATTTGGAAGTGTATGTATCTACACATGCATCTTAACTATGAAATTAGCATATAAATTCATTCCAATATGCGCCAAATAGAACTAAGTATTTGTTGTATTAGATGGCATTTTGTAGCATCCACTCAAACTTAGTAGAATAACTGTCAACCATGTTACTTACCAGGTTCTGCCACATATGATATACATCAGTGATGTTTTGTCGTTTCCATTCCGTCAAATCAAAGATATTCATTCCATATGCCCAACCACAAGCTCGGGGATCAAAATTCTTTGAGATTAGAGGATTTGAGAAGTTGAGATACCGATCAAAACGATGGAAGATTTCTCCACAAGTTTCTACTGCACCATTAACATTACCCTTTAGGTCAAGGGACCAAAGGTCCGTTAGGTCCTTTTGCACAACAATATCATCATCTACGAACAGCACTCTGTCAAGCTTTGGGAAGATCTCCGGCAGGTAAAATCGCAGATGGTTGAGGATGGATAAGTACTTTGGATTCCGATACTTCAAGTTTGGATCCGAATTGCCATGATGTGCTCTGAAGTAGTAATCTATCATTGATGGAGAGCTGAGCTGTTTGAGAACAGGACTATAACTTGCATTTAACCATTTCAACTCCTCAATATTCTGAACCTCAATCGTGGCTTTGCCTGGTGGATTTCTTAAGAACCACATCCTCATTGCAGCATAATTAAGTCTATCGGTAACAATATGGAACACATGCTTTGATGCGTCCTGCAAATATTTAGAACCAATGTAATGGGAGTTTTAAGAATGAAAAATAAATGCAAAATCCTCAAACACCCAGACATTATATAAGTTGAACAAGGAAAACAGAAAAGGAGAAGAAACTCCTGATCTGTGTAAAGTATGAATGTCCCTTACTCCACAATGTTGACGACGTTACGATCCCTCCAATTTAATTGCAAAACAAAAGAAGCACAAATGAATTTTCAAACAGGATGCTTACCTTGGCATGGGTAGCAGTGGAGTTGACAACAACTGCAGCAGCCAATACATTATCAGAGAATAATGCATAATGATACAGCTGAGGGTCTTCTAATTTCTCTTGATTTGCAAATTCTTTTTCAGAAGAATTCAATGCATAGTATTCAGTTGACAAGCGCAATGGAAGACAGTGTAGACCCTTAGGGAGAGTTTTTGCAGTTAACTGGGTCAAGAACAAGGTCTGTTTTTTATGCGCTTGAAGCTGCTCTTCAGCTGAGTGGAGCATAGCCCTAAGCTTCTTAACCATCACGGAGCAATCAGCCTCCAGCTGCTTGACTTTGGCTAACGTTTGGTCCATCGCCGTTAGTTTCTCAAAGGCACTGCAGCAACAAATGTTCAATATCATAGTCAGAGAAAATAGCAATTGAAAATAGAAAGCAAGATTAAAATATGAGCCACTATGGTAATTGCATAGTTGAATATTGAACAAGAATCTTATCACAGGCATGAAGAAGAAAAGAGGTGTCAAATCAGAAGATTACTTCTTTGGCAGGTCAGAATCATTAGTTGAATCCCCAAGAACACGCTGAACTTCCTTTAACCGCAGGCGAAGCTCCCTTGTAAAATGTGGATTGCTCTTCACCACAGGAAGGGAAAGATATACCTTTGCGCTGATTAGTTGATCTTTGAGTTGTCGCACTAGTGTACCTGATGAAGCCATCTGATTTGTTCTTTTATCGGTTTTACTCTGAGCATTATCTTCCCTGTTGATCTTATTCAAGGTTGGAGTAGGTAGCTGTTCAACCTGCAAAAGAAGAAACAAAAAAGGAAGAAAGAAACAGGGAGAATCGGTCAACTTGCAAATTTCAAGCCTCTATTTGCTCAATTTCCTGAATTATCCAGGCCTTTAGGACAACAAGCAATACCTTCATTGTAAGTTTACAATATCCTGAATGTTACTCCTCAAATAATTATAATGTGTAACAACTTAATATCTAACATCAAATTTTTGGCCAAATATTATTCAAAATTTGCAGTTCAAATGTCTGGGCAGTCCATTGAGGTATATTGGAAAAACTTCTGATGTATGCTTTCTAGTGGAGTTAATATTGCAAGAAGATATGATCATTTTAAATAATAAAATGAAAAAACATCATATTCAAGCACGGGTTGGATACCAGAACTATGCTTACAAATTCTGTTTTGGGAAGTATATGAAAAGCAGACAATAGAGTAACCAGGAAACAATATTTCTACTATTAGTACTAAGAAAGACTAAATGTTGCAAGGCGACGGCAAAATCATGAAATCACAAGTCCAAATACTCAGCCAGATAATGAAACAAAGTACATGCCACATACATTTAAAACTTAGAAATAAAGCTACCAGCAGCCGTTCGGATGTATGCCACATTGTCCTAAATTAATCATATCATTATAAATTCACAAAGAAATACATACTAAAAACAGAATTAGAGACAAGTGTACAAAGAATAAACCTCATTTTGGGAGGAACTTCGCAATTTATTTTTATCCTCTTGCTTGGCATCATTGGCACCATCTGTCTTGCTTTCCTTCTGGTCAACAGTAGCAGTGACCTGTCTGATGGCATTATGTGCTTGAGATTGATCCTGCTCATCAGTTGTATACAATAGCCTAGCAGATTTATGATCCCCTTCCTCCGTCAACTGCAAATCTAATTAACATACAGAAGAAACAAAATCCCGGTTAACTAGAACTTGAAAATAAAATTGACCACATTCATCAAGAGATTAATAACTTTACATCATTTCATAGTTCTAATCAAAGAGCAAGTACAAGTGGCAAGAAAGATTTTAAATAAAAGAAATACCTTCTAAATCAACGTCAGACGTGATGTCGGTAGGGGAAGATGTGGTAGAATTGTCAGTATACACAATTCCAATTGGTTCTTTAAGAGCTGTAGATGATTCCTACACCAGAAACAAGAAATTGATGAGGTGAGATCTGCATTTTCAAGAGTACCCAGAAAAGGAAAATTCTTGCTTTCCACAGAAATCAGGAGAATTCAACAACAAAAATTACCAGTGGCAGCACATTCAGATGCCTGGTGTCGCCAGGTAGAGTCTGGTAAAAGAAAAAAAGAAAATAGAAACAAGATTTAGAGATTATCGAACCCTTAAAGTTGAAACCAAAGAAAGAAAAAGAAAAAAGACGATCAGTTTGTTTACGAAGAGAAAAAGATTACTTACAAAAGCCGATATATCTTCCAGAAAATCGTTTCTAGCTGCAGAAAAGCGCATAAAAATTGTAAAAAGGAGAGCAAATTTATGGTAAAGCACGGATCAGGAATGCAGAAAGAAACAAATTTAACTCACAAGAAGGAACCTGGAACGCGGCAAATCTATTAATGTAGAAAAGAACTGGAGCTATCACCGTGACAAAAAGCATTGCCATAACCAAATTCCTCATCGTCATCTTCACTTTTCTTCTCTCCAGCAGACCCGCCGTCGCTAGAACCATCGCTCCACCGCCGCAACCACCCCCAGAACCAACCCCGCCTTCTTATTTTTTGATTTGAGAAAAATAGACAAAAATATCCAAACTTCAAGACAAAACAACTGCATTCATCGTCATAACGGAAAAAACTGCAACAACCGCCGGTTTGTCGAAAAGCACAAAACTTCTCAATGCGCACGAGGGAAGGGAGTTGGTTACGGCCACTGGCCACCAAATCAACGGCTCGTCGATGACGATGGTTGTGGTGGCGGAGGAGTAGCAGTATAGCGAGAGAGGGAGAGAGAATCGCGTCGATGTTGATGTTAATGATAGAAGAGTGAGTGACAACAAGTGTCTGTTTCTATTTGTTTTACGATTGCGATTGATCTAATGTTCAAAAAGCAAAAGATAAGAACGTTGTCCAAATTAAGATTAAGTTAAACTGCTTAAGTGATGAGTTATATGTAACTAAGCAACCATTATCTTTATCTCCTTTTTAAATTGTGTCATCCGTTATTATTACTACTTTTAACCAACTGTTAATAACTAACCCGTTTATAATAATAGTTTTTAATTTCCTCATAATTTTTTAACTTATTCCCTTCTTGAATTTGTAAATTATTTAATTATCAGTAAGGATTTATCAAATAACTTATTTAATGAACATAATTTCTAACTTATTATAAGTAATTATGGTTTGTTTATTTGTGTACATGATTTGCTAATTATGAATTTTATAAATAATTATTGATTTAGAGGGCAAACATTGCTCCTTCTTGCTTCGTAACTAAAAAGTCACAAGTTTAAATTACGGAAATAGCTTCTTCTTTTTTTGATTTACATTATGTATTTCAGCTTAGTCAGACTAATCCTAAGTCCCTAAAATCTCGCCCCAAAAATCCTAGAGGAGGTAAATCTGGAACCTCAAGATTTCTCAGGCTCCTACGTAGGCTGTACATTTCTGCGCACAAGGAGCCGTCACATACTCGATTGGTCAACTGCTGATTGCTAAAATCTCGCCCCAAAAATCCTAAAGGAGGTAAATCTGGAACCTCAAGATTTCTCATGCTCCTACGTAGGCTGTCCAACTGGAAGATGATTATTAATTATGCACATTCCTTCTCTTTGTATTTTAATAAAGAGACTGTTTCCGTGACTTAAACTTACGACATTTTAGTTAAAAAATACATGACTCAAACTTACGACATTTTAGTTAAAAAAAACATTATTAGTTATTCCTAGGCTTACCTTTATTTTAGAATTAATTTGGAATATTTTGTCACCAAATAAAAGCATTTTCTGCGTTCACTAAACAAAAAGGACTCCTTAACCTATAGGACTTCTATTTCTCAAAGGAAAAATAATTACCTTAAACATATTATATCGAAAATCAGTTTAGTTAGAAAGCATATTCCAGTAAAACTCGAACTTAATTCAAAAGTGAAGTTGGAAACACGATTTTGCCTATCCCTTAATTAATTTGAACTCCACATATTTTGATCGAAACATATTTTTTTCCCTGAGAAAAGTAAAAACAGCTGGTTTTCATTCACATTACTCGAGATTGAATCAATTTGTGTGTATGATTGAGTTAGGTCAAAGTCATATACACATGTGAATGAGATTTAATAAAATATGATAAGAACATCGTGTCTGGAACAAATTTAATCTCCCGTAAGATAGCGAAGAATTAGGTGTGGCGCTTGCATGTGTGGTGAAAGCATATGTCAAGTCTAGTTGTTGTCAGGTATATCAGCTTGCTAATTAAGTACTGGAAAGATGTAGTATCAGAAATATGTTCGCCTTTGGTACTTAAATCTTATATTTGAAGCAATGGGAGTTGAGATCAGTTTAGAGTACAAGAACCCTATTTCTTAAATCAAGTCTGATGCGTACTTGCGCTGAGAGAGATTGATGCTAGAGGACTAGCGTGCCAATTCAAGAAGCAAGAAATACTTAGCAGGTCCCAGGTCTTTGATTTTGAAGCCTCCATGTTGCATCTTTGGGAACATTAGTGAGAGTGAGTGAAGAAATGTTAGATAGTTCCAACATGTTTTAACTGAAACAAATTGGCCATTTGGTAGTCTAACGGTTAAAGCAGCTACCGTTTTGCAGGATGTAAAATAATCCAAGGAGCAGATGATATGATCTTAGGCTCTAGAATCAAGTATCATGATAGGACTTGAAAATAGGCAAAAGATCATATGAACATTGTGGTTCACAGTTTGCACCTAGGCATAGGTCTGATAATTGTGCTTTTACTACTTTTTCATTAAATAGTAACACCCTATTTAGAGGCTCTTGCACAATGTTAAAGCAAACAGTTACAACCATATCCCAAAATCTTGGAATGGCTGCAGCAAATTTTAAAACTCTATGCATTACATGTACAACCTTACAACGAAAGAAAGAAAATTATCTAAATCAAATTTAACCAACTGAAATGAAAAATAGACAAAAAAAGAAGAGCAAAATAATAAAAATTCAGCTCAACTCAATCAAATTGTGGCCTAAGATGAAATGTTTCAATAGATCAAGCTGTATTTGCTCAACTATTTCTCCTTTTTCTCTCTCAAGTTCAAGTTGTTTAACACAAGCCAACTGCATGATCAGTTAACGGGCATTAGCGTAGGTATCGAGGAAGAAACTTGTCAATGGTGAAGTCTACCTCAGGTGGGCCAACGAGAATAATTCGTCTGCTGGAGGTAAGAAAAACTCGCTAGCTTTCTTGTAAACCCCTGCTCTAGCTCTGCAGAATGTACCCTGTAAGTTACTATTATTAGGTATTCTTTCCATAGTTATCTTTATAGTCTATTCTTGATGATTTCCATAGTTGGATGTTATCTAATCATATGCTTTAGATGAGGTACTAACATTTTGTGGTATGTACCATTCAAAACTCAATATAAACGATCGTTCAAAGCACACAGTTATCGTCCATATGGCTTTCCACTTGCCTATTATTGAAAACACACATTATTTTCTTTATTACACTAAAGCCAGCAAGTAGAGAGTAAGTAATAGATAGTAGTGTGTAGTTCTTAAACCATTAGGAAACAGAGGTCCACAAATGTGAACCAAGAAGTATTGATACTATAATCTGAAAGGCAACAAAACTGATCACTTACACGAGCAATTCTCGTTAAAACATGCTTCAGGACATCTCCACAATATTAGGACTCCTTTTCGAGCTCTTCTTTCTAACAGTTTTACTCAAGCTACTGATGCCAAGATTTGACATATTCCCAGTTTTGCTCGAGTTATCTTTACCAAGATTTGGCATATTCCTTTCTGTCGGCAAAGATGCTCTGTTAACACTGTCGCAATTGTAATGTTCATCATTATTGCTCTCGACATTAAGTTCATTATCCTCATCATCACTTTCATCACTTGTGTCTTCTGAATCTATTTCACTGCTGCTAGCATCAACGGAAATTACAGGCTGACCACTAGCAATAGCTGATTCAGCAGCAGCTACAGCTTCAGGGGTGTGAAGATCAGCTATACCTAGCATCAAATCCTGCAAATAAAGAATGATTCAAAACTAACACTAACTTAATTAAGCAATGAGATGCATAATCAAAGAGAGAGAAGCAGAGCGTGATTCTTCTTTACCATTTCAATTACTTCAGATTCATTTCCAGTCAGTGCCTCAATATCATAGTTTTGACAATTATCCTATTGTTCAACACAAATATAAAAACAAATTAGAGGAGATGATGTTTATTAACGGATACATAAAGATATATGGTCAATTTAAATGTACCTTAGCATCTTGCTGAAGCCGATTATTTGCTTCAGATATCACTCCCAAGAAATCTCTGACTTTTCCTAAAACTGTGGCCAAAGTGAGATGTTTGCATTAAGTGACAAAGCAGCATCGCAAATTATTTCATTGGAAATAATAATCCAAGGAACTAAGTTCACACTTCTCCTGGAGAACTAATGGTGGGAACACTGTTGTGTCTTGGCACAGTATTGCAATAACCATCATCCAAGACAACTGATATCTATAAAACACCACATAGGACACTACTTTGCCTCTTATATAACCTACTAGATTTGCAATGGTGAAATAGCAATTAGCAGATTGTGAAAGCTGTGAAACAAAAAAGAAGCAGATGAACCGTATTGCTTTCATTAGCAATGTTTTGCCATTTTGTATAAAGAGCAAACCGGTAAAAAGCTGTGGTCTCCAAAGTTCAAGGCAAAATATCCTTAGCTAAGTAAGTCCTGCTGCATCATATAAGTTTGGCATGTGAGATGCCACGAGTTTTCTGTTTGAAAAAAGGTCACAAGGAAGCACTTTCCCTAACCTCTTATACCTAGCAGGACTGGTGTTTCTATAATCCGATTTTTTATCATAGAAAAAATTACCAAAAAACTCTTTTTCCAACACCAATCTAATGCAAATTCACTGCACAAGAACAATAATACTAATTTGTAATTTGGTCTCTCATAATTTTGATAGAACTCCTTGTTCAACCTAAAGCAAATTCAAAGCAAAAGAACAACATTAACTTATAAATTGGTCTCTCAAAATTTTAACTAAAGAAACCCTTCACCGCTGTATTGAAGTCACCAAATAAGTATCAAATGCTTCGAAGTTTCGAAATTACCAGTACCAGTAAACAACTAAATAAAATAAAACAAAAACACACACACACAAAAAGAGGGAAATTCTTCATAAACCAAACTAACCAAAAATCTGAAAAGGGCTACCTTGGCTTTGAGCAACTGGAATAGTGAAGGGCTTTCCAGCTGGTGGGTGCATCCTGGTTTCACACTGGGAGTCCTTCTTACGAAGAAGAAGAGCAGATTCTACACAGACGTATTCACAAACACATAGTAAGAAACAGTTAAAAATACACAAATACTAAAGAATAGCGAAAGAGATGAGGTACCAAGTGGCGAGCTAGCAGAGGAACGCTTGTCCTCCAAATGCAAGAGGTCTTTGCTTGAACTGCCCATTTCTGAATTTTCTCTCGTAACTCACTCTCCGATCAATAAGAAGAGGAGAGACGCTGTTAGGCAGTAGTGTTCTTTCTCTAGGTGTAAGTAACGGAGAAGGAAGGAGTGACAGCAAGCACAAGGTCCAAATTTTCAATTCCAATATTATTTAATAGACGTAAGTAAGAAAAAGCAAAATTTATTCAGTGATTAGTGTTATATGTAATTATAAGTTAAAATATTAGGGTTAAGGTTACGAGCAATTTTCAAATATT